>JABEZY010274702.1:5680-19876 GCA_013467495.1 Gossypium gossypioides
CCACTTTGGTCATAAAATCATGCATCAACTTGACCATATTATCACCCAACCACAAGGAATCAAAAGTACCAAAAGTACCACAAATTCAAAACAACATTTATATGCCATAAACATCAACTAGCCATTTAACATAAGTCCACCTATACATGTCATTATAACCTTGACCAAAACATCAAAATCTATCGATATAATCGCTAGATAGTGTGATAGGTCTCCGACGAGCTTCCAAATCGACCGAGCTTCCGCTAATCTAAAAAAAACATAAGAAAAAAACTATGTCAGCATATAATGCTTAGTAAGTTCGTAAAACATGAACATAACTTACCATTTCAGTGCATAAATTTAAAATGAAACATGATACAATCCAACCAATAGCTTGGCATAAGCCTAAGCATCATCAACAACAATTATTAGTGTTGTAACACATAATTCAATAGAATTATCACATGATAAGGTAAATTCACATGAACATAATGCCATTGGATTCATACTTTCCATAAACATAGACATGCATTCATAGATCATTTCAGGAACACTTACCGTTCCTTCCCTTTTCATGCTCGTTGAACCAGTTAGAATAATACCGGATACGCGGGAAAGCTCACACAAAATGTGCTAAATATATGGTCGAAACCATTCCTTTTCCTTTTTTTTTACATTGTTGCTCACTCAAGCCATAATATGGGTCTGCTCACACAAGCTGACGGTCGGAATGTAAGCTACACGATGCCGCTTACACAAGCTGACGAGTATTCGCAAAAAAAATGCCGTAACTCAGCCATCGGTAGGACATCTAGGACCAACACCCGAAACATGGTAACCCTAATGACATGTCATTTATATCCTATATATTCCTAAGGTTCAAACGGGACACGATAATCGTTGAAACGTCGTTAGATTCTCAAAATTAGATTTTTGACCCTAATATTTTAACTTCTTTACAATTTAGTCCTTAAGCTCGTAAATGGAAATTTATGCAATTTCATCCACATTTCATGCTAGCCGATGTACCTAGGAACTTATATCAACCCATACAAAGCATCATTTAACAATTTAATCATGATATTTTACTACTTTCTCAAATAAGTCCTTAAATGATAATTTTATAAAAAAGCACTTTACAAAACTTGTTTATTTAACAACAAGGACTCATAATCTTTCATTAAACTTCAAGATCATGCAAACATGTTCATGAAAAAAACCCTAATCCTTTAACAATTTTGCAAATTAGTCCTTAGGCTAGCTAGATTAAGCTACAACGATCCCGAAATTATAAAAATCATTAAAAACGAGACAAAAATTACTCACATGCAAGGAGATATTCCCTACCCGAATGCTTAAGCCCTAAGATAGTTTCTTTATTTATGAAAATCGAGAAAAGTTCGTATGTTTAATTAACGTTACTTAATTACTTCAAAAATCACTTAAGTTATGCCCATATTTGTCCACTAACTTTATGAATGGTCAAATTACTATTTAAATCCATCCACTTTAAAGTTTCATAGCAAATTGGCCCTTTTAACTAATAAAACTCTATTTTTGCACCTTTTGCAATTTAGTTCTTTTTACTTAATTAAGTATGCAAATGTCAAAATTTCTAAATGAAAATTTTAAATGACCTACTATTATACCATAGACATTATAATAATAAAATAAATATTTACTCATCGAATTTGGGGTCTTGAAACCATTATTCTGATTTCACTGAAAACGGGCTGTTACACTAAACCCAAGAAAAAAATTAATAGAGAAAAGAAACTGGTAAAGAAAATTACAACAAATGGAATGAAGCAAAAGAAAGTGGAGAGAGTGCTAGGAGAGGGACGACATAATTGGGAAGTGGGAGAGAGAGAAAATTACGTGTATTTTAGGGAGAAAAATTAGGAGAATATTTTTCAATCAATTTTTTAAAAAAACCAAATAATCCCATCCATTAATCACCTATTAGATATTCCAGAATTTGAATTCAACCCAATTTCTACCTCCTAGGTGACTTTGATAGGAATTAGCAAAAATGTTTTCACTTTGCATTCATAATATTCTAACGCGGGACCTCTAGGTAAGCTAAAGCCTTACCACTAAACCAGTAGGCTCATTCTTTTCACCAAAATAATGAAATTATATGATATTACTTACAACCCAAGTCAGACATAGATTTAAATTTAATGGAAAAATTCCAAAAAGAAGGGAATCGAACACAAGACCTAAACCACACATCCAAGGCACTTAACCATTGAAATAGATCAAATTACTTGACATGATTTAACAATTCAAAATTCTAGACAATTGGGGCGTTACACATGCCATATCTATGCTTATTTATGCTACCAAATTGCCACCCAAAATATCAACAAGTTACCAAACATACATTTGAACATTTGATCATTAACACCCTACGATTCAAACATTAGCCAAGTATAAAACAAACTATCCATCCAAAGTGGACTCATACATAACACCTATGTACATGCCACATAACCAAGCTTAAACAAGCAAAAGCCTACTGAGTCGATAGTAGGATAGTATGAGCTTGAAGGTGATCTGATCGATGAATTTCGCAAATCAACAATTTACAGAAAAGGGAAAAACAACTAGGCAATCATTTTGAATCCTTAGTAAGTTCATAGGTTTAACGAATAACGTACCATGATTTATAATTAAACATAACAATCAAATTAACTTGATACAATTTTCCTAACATAACATTTCACAATGATAAGGTGAGTTGTCACATAACCGAGTCGTATAACAATTCAACATTAATACGTTATTCAATTTAGTATAATTCACATATAAGTCATAATTAAATTCCATTTGCGATATCAAAACATCTAATTTCAATTTTGATCATCAAACTTGTAACATTTCATTGTCATTTCTCTTTTACATGAATCATTTAGCCTAATGGACTCTAGTAAATAAACTCGAATACACGGGTAACTATACTATACCAGAGAGCATCGTAGTGCTAAACATAGAGCATTGAACTGATAAGAAGAGAGCACCGAAGTGTTGATAAGAGAGTACCGAAGTGCTGATAAGAGAGTACTAAAGTGTTGAACAGAGAGCATAGAAGTGCTAAACTTGTACAAGTGTGCAAATAACTCTATTAGCATGTTAATTGTATCCTAATCGTTTACTAAGTTCATATGGGCATTAATATTGTATTCGTAACATTTAAATCATTTTAGAGTCATCATGTACATATCATCCCATCATAAAAAAAAATTATCCACTCGATACTTATATATGCTTATAATTATCATATATAAAATACTTTACAATTTAGTCCCTCTAATGTTGAATGTCACTATATTCACATCAACTCAAATAATAAGAAAAATGAAACATAAAAAACATAAAAAAAAATTAACATAGTAAGTTCCCTATGAACTTAGCTGACAAAAACAACGACAAACAAAACGTTGAGGACTATTTCGTAATTTTACCTTTCCTTCGATTATCCTCTGGTGGATTCAAATCTTGATTTGTAATAATAATCCATTTCAATTATCAATTCCAAATACAATATATCATTCTACTATATGCATATGATGTTTTAATTTCACGTTTTGAATGTTCCCTAAATTTTTTTCATTTTATTCAATTTAGTCCCTATTACCAAAATTGCCATAACTTTCAAATTTGATCCTTGATTTTGAAACCGGTATCAAATTTATCATTATATAGTCCTATATTATCTTTAATTACAAAAATTTAACATCAAATTTGAAATTTATGCACTTTAGTCCCTATGTTTAAAAACTAACAATTAAACTTTACAAACTAGTCCATTTCATTTCTATGCTTAAACTATAACAATTTAACTCCAATTTCATCAAGTATTCATCAATGACAACTTTTGAAAACTTTAACAATTTTACAAATTGGTATATGGGCTAGCTAAATCAAGCTCTTGAGACCTCAAAAGCATAAAAATTACAAGAAAATGACCTGAAAACTTACCAAATGGGAGGAGCAAAAGTTGAAAACATAAAGCCCTTATTTTTTATTATTTGTACGTAAGGTTGAAAAAGATGAACTAAATGTTTCATCTTTTTCTCTTAATTCCACTTACATAGTTAATTAGTTTATTAATTAATTAAGATTAACCTTATTAACTTTAATTACTTAACCTTAAATGTAATTAACAAAAACTAGTCGATTCCAACTAATTCCACTACCGTTTGGCCATTTTATAGTGGTCCAATTGCTCAATGGTCCTTCAAGTAATTAAAAATTCATAGAGACTAACTTTTACCACTTTTACAATTGAATCCTTGTACCTTAATTAACTATCTAATTAACGAAATTAATGGACTGAACTTTAATTAAACTTTATATTAACCTCATAAATATTAAATAATAATATTTATGGACCCACTCATTGGAAATAGGGTTTCAAAACCATTGTTTCTAACACCACTGAAAAACGTGTTGTTACAATAATCAGTTTTGAAAAGGACAAAGTTATAGTTTTGGTTCTGACCATGATCTTTGATAGGCTAGAATAGGCATAATTATCAGTATAACTATAGTGATTAAAATATTTGTTTTCTCTCCTAGAAAGTGGAATGATAAATTTAAATAAGAGAACAACTAAACTTCTCTCAATAGCCCTTAAAGCCACACAAAAATATTTATGTGATACTCAAATGTCATTTGACACATGCATATTGGCTAAATAAATGCATTAGATATGACACTATGATATTGAAGTAAATTTGCAAACAAGAATGACTTTGTTGGCATTTTTAACAAATTATATCGTGTATTCATTCTTATAATTGAATGAAACCTACTGACTTTATTAGAAAATAGATAAGAGGAAGATAGATGGTCCAAAATGTTGCTAACTGTTCATCCCTAGACCCAAATGATCAATGGTTTATACTAATTAATCATTCCCTGGAGCAAATGATATCTATATGATCTTATTGGTAAGGAATATAAGATAAGTTTACATTATTTTCTGAATTATTTCTTGCACATTCTTTGAAGTGAATGTCTGCAATAAATATAATAAATTTTATGATCACTTTTGATCATTGAAGTCAATTTGGACATTTGAATTTTTTACATTTCTAGAAGTAAATGCCATAATAGTACTTATACATGGATCCAAAATAATAGGAATGACAATAAAATTATCAATTGTCACAATTTATATTGATATTACAATTCTAGTAGTTGTCAAATGTATAAGGCTACAACAAAGGATGATTCTAATAATCATTATGATATGAATGCATCATTTACATGCCTATAACACGTCTAAAACATTAAATTTTGTAAGGTTTTATCGAAAAAGAGATACTCCATAATGTATGATAATAAAATTTGAATTGAAATTATGCTATAAGAGGTAGGGGTTAGAAATTTTAAATTTTAAACCTTTGTAGCTGCAAAGTTATTTTAATCTCTTATTTGGACCTTATAATAATTTGTATTTTATTGTGTTACAGTATAGAAAAAAAAATCTCTAACTGCATGCCTGTTAAAGTGATTGATTAGTGACATGAATTTTTTTCTTTGTTATGTTTAACATATGTTTTATTTAAACTTATTCTTTATAAAAATAATCATTTTCTTTTATATGAATAAATAAAATTTTTAAGGATCCAAAATTTTTATCATCCATGTTGAAAAGAACTACAACATTGCATATTATTTAATATAAATTACGCAATCATTAAATTTAATGATAAACATGTTGCACCTCCTTGTGATGCAAAATCATGTAGAACATAATAAATTTACTTTTAGACTGAGAAAATATATATTGAAGGAAATATTTATGTGTTTTACAGTAAAATAATGTACAAAAATGACATAGGATATTCATGTTTGTTTATTAAAAATATTCTACAAAGGAACACATTACATTTATATGATTGAATCATGAGTAAGTGATAAAAAATCACTAGTGTTGGCATGGCTGGTTAGACCATCTCAAGTCAATGACGATGCAAAATAATTTTATGAGAACTTATATGAAATTTTATTAAAGAATGAGAAGTTATTTTCATTTGAATAATTTTCATCAATATTAGTTCTTTGGCAAAATATTGAACTAACACCAGCAAAAGTTAAAGGTTAGTTTCATTTTTAAATGATATCCAAGTAGTATACTGCTTATGTATCACAAGTGTGCAACTCGAAATTTGTAATATTATTTTTGGAAATAATTGGATTGTGCACAATCTCAATAGTATGCAAATAGTAATTGGATTGTGCACAATCTCAATAGTATGCAATTTGTGCTAACAATGTTGGTGCATTATATCCTAAGATTGATTTTCATAGTGTTAGCTGGGATAATATTAAGTTGTCTACGCCTATATATGTTATACTTAATGTTAGCAAAATTGTATGCCTCCATTTAGTTGCTTAACCATTAATATATGAATTATTTTACATTAAGAATGTAATTTTATATACATCGAGCCAACATGTAAGAAATATTTCTCATATGAGAATTGACTTTTATTTATAAGCCAATAGAATCCCTCTAAGAATATTTGGATGTGCAATATCTATTTTATATTTAACCATTATGCACTAAGATGGATCATCAAGTATGAAGTTGAGAAAATTTAGAATTTTGATTAGATGTTAAAATTTGAAAGGAAATATATTTATTATTTTGAAAAAGTATTGTCATATTGCAAATTTTCTTAGTATTAGGGGGAGACAAATTGGTTAAATAATTATGTCATCACTTTTTGAGATCTTTACTAATATTATGTGCACAAAATTTAAAGGATAGAATTATTTTCCAAACATGTTTAGTGATGAAATTTAAAAATTGCATATACTATCTGATAGATAAACTAGCTAAAATGCTCCAAATTATTGTGTCCTAGAAGGAAAATGTGATAAAAATAAGTCTTGGGCATGCTAGAAGCATTGCAAACTAGTAAGCTCATAAAACAAAAATAGTCTTGAAAGAAAAGAGTAAGAAAATGAAGATGGTCACATGTTAAAGGAGACGCGTACTCATGAAGAGACCGAAGACATAACTTTTTGATAAAACCCTCGAAGAGGTTTAGGTAAATGAAATTATAAATATAATAAGATATCTCAATAATTTATGTAATAACCAAATATGATGGAGCTGACAAAAAGGAAATTGTCGTCGGTAACGAGAATATACATAAACACTTCAATATTATGTAAAAATGAGAATATTGAATGAAAATATACTTGAAAGCATTGAGATACGAACAACTTATTGATGGATCACGAAACTAACTAAAAATACGACAAAGGCAAGTGCGTCTATCGATAAATTATATAGCTATGGTGAGTAGAGATATCGTATCCACGAGGACTAAAAGTACTAGTAATTACCTTTTTCCTATTATTTAACTGACAAACTGGAGTGATTGGTTTAAGCTAATATATACTAAATTAATTAACTAAAGAACTCAGTAGAGAATAAATCAGGAAAATAATTGAATAATAACTAAGAAGCTAAACAATACCTAGGAAAAAATCCACCTAGACTTCATCTATCATTATGAATCTGAATTAAACGATTTATTCACTTGGTATCTTGATCTGTAGAAATTATGCTAATATCTCTTTCGAGAGTAAGAGCAACTGACTCTACATTGATTAATTGAAATTTCTTTCTAATTAAAACACCTATTATCGCTTTAACTCGATCTATGGATTCCCCTATTAGATTTGACTCTAATCCAGTAGATTTATGTCGTCTTATTTCTAGGATTACATGTAACTCCACTCAATTATGCTAGATCTACTCTTAAAAATGGACTTTTCCTCCTCTGATTTAAGCACATTAAACATGCATTCATATTTAGGAAATATTAAAACTAGAGATAAGCATGAATAATTGAGAACAATAATAAAGTATTTATCATATAAAATAGAAATAAAATAATAGAATTCATCATAGGGTTCATCTTCCTTAGGTATCTAGAGAATTAGTTCATAATTGTAGATAAAAACATCTTAAAGTTAGTGTAACCATAAGAAATAAAGAAACTCATAAAAACATCAAAAAACTTAAAAGAAGCTCTTTAATCTTGATGGAAATCTACTTCAGAGTTAGCTTCAATGGTGTTCTTCGAGTTGTTTTCTTCAATATTCTCTGATGGCTCTATATTCTCTTCTTCTATTTGGTATTTATAGGCTTTAGAATGCCTAGAAAGCCTAAAAATTACATCTTTTCGCGTGTTTGGAATGCGACTTGCGAAATCAATACGGTCTGGCACATGACCGTGTGTCAACTCGTGTGTCCAGCCTGTGTGGGAAGGCTCAGCCCGTGCGACTCTTGAAATAACTCCATTTGTCCTATTTTCACTCGTTTTTTGCTCCTTGTGCTCCCAAATGCTCTCCTAAGTATAGAAACACGAATTTAAAATGTTAGGGGCATAAAATTCACCAATTTGCATAAATAATCATTCAAAAACACATTAAGAATGAGATTAAAATATGTTAATTTTATCACTTATCACTTATCAAAATAAATAGACACTTCTACTATAACTTATGTAATGTATCACGAACCTAAAGTCCAAATGCCCAGAAGGTTTAAAGCCAAGTGGAGTACATGTTAGCATAATAGAAAAAAAATAAAAAGTCAGAAGATATAGTGTAACACCCCTTACCTGACTCCGAACCTAAACCCAAGCGACGAATGACACATTTGAGTATTCAATTAGTAACAGCCCAAACTCGACCTGATCATCATATTTGAGATGTGATATGCCAAATTGGTTGTTGGAGCAACTATGATTTTATTTGCAAATCAAATAAACAACTTATGCAAGCCATTATGATCAATTCTTAATCATAAGTTATGTAATCAAATCCATGTTTTAAACGAGCTTACAAAAGCTATTACAATGAACTAATGTTGATTAAGGGACTAAAATGTAAAATGTTAAAAAATATTGAGTTGACATCACGACCACGAGGGAACCATGTCGTGACAATGATGGCAGAAGCCCGACATTGTGAATACTATCAATAGGTGTTGCCAGTTCAAAAGTAGGAGGTTGACATCGTGACGTTGAGTACAGGGGAATTCAATATCGCGACTTCAACATGGGGGAATCGCGACCATGGAAACAAAAGCTCGGTGTCACGACATCAAAGGGTAGTATCGCAACTTCATAAGTAATTTTTAAGAATAAATTAAAGCTAAATGGAAATCATCATCATCTTTTACTATCTCATATTTAAAAATGGTTAAATAGCCATTTTGGTCATTGGGATAATTATCAAATTATAGGCTTAAAATCAACTTAAAACCATTTAGGAATATTTTGCAGGTGTTCGGAGATGCCTGAAACCATATACAAGCCTTCAAGGGCTCATTTTCCATGAAATAGTGTTGTAGCACTTTTAGGACCCTAGGAATCGGTACCTAAGGCCTTGGAGTCTAAACCTAGGTCTTTATACTATTCTAGAAATCATTTTTCCAAACGGGGTCCGATATCTTTAACAAAGGTATTGGGCCTTAGGAAGTTGAAAACTTAACTCAAAAGCACCTAAATAATATCTAAACAAAACCATATCATTTATATATGTCCCAAAACATTACATACCAAGTTTAAAACTCATTTAAACTTAAAATACGAAGCCAAAACACATTCACATCAAGTAATGGGATAAAGCTTGAATAATTACATTAAAAGATATTGAATTTTAACTCAAATTTTTATAAATATCATATTCAAATTAAATCCTTATGTACACCCTAATATCATTATACAATAACAACTAACATTAGTACATTACAATCCTCGAGTGAAAGGTGATGCGAAGATCCCAAGTTCGGACCTTAAACTTCTCGCCAAATCCATTACTTACGCGTTTAAACCACTAACTCATGAGCTTAGGGGATAATCTAACTTATCCTATTCCACTATTAAAGTTGAGCCTCTTAGTCATATCCATTACAAATTTATCCATAACACATTTTAGATAACTTGTTTCTAGTTACCAATTCTTAAGGCTCAATATACCCATTAATGGTCCATTAGTCATTCACATTGGGAACCCATTTTCAAGATTTCCATCGTGAGTACCAATTAACCTTTGACCTAAGGTTTATCCTATTATACCTTAGCCTGTAACTTATTCACATACGAATTCACTTATGGTCATCTGTCCTTGTGCAAATGATTCTTCTTATTCAATTTTCTTATTAAAAGCATACAATTGAAGTGTCTTAATTTGAAATCCAATCTTGTGGTTTATAAATTAAATCCAATATTATCAAAAAAATTGTTTAACTTGCTCTCTTACTTCACATTTAAGTTATGCCACAAATAGATGAACTTTAGTACCATATTATATTTCTAAATCACATATTCACTTTCTTTCAACTTAAAGCTTTTAAATCTTGATTCATGGACTTTAAGCCCATATAACAATTCATTTTCGTATGCGAAATTTCATTATAAGGATTTTAATTTCATTTCACCCTTAGTAAACTCTACTAAAACATGACTCGAATACTCGGGATCCATCCCACCCAACCAAATTGCATACAAGTGCATTCATCCCTACACGACCAAATTGCACATAAGTGCATCCATCCCTACATAACCAAAATGCACCAAGGTGTTAAGCTCAAAGGCGACAGAACTCCAATACAAAACTCTAGTGAACTTAAGATACACATAAATCTCTATTGGCGTGCTAATCGTATTCTAACTATTTCACTAAGTTTACTAGGGCACGTACAGTCACAATTAATGCGTTTTAAGCCGAGAACGATAACACATCTATTTATTAAACAAAATCATATTCACAAGTTTATTACATAACTCAATGTTCAATGCACATATAAGAACCTTGAGTACTTAACACATATACATATATTTGGTGCCAAGGGCACCCAATTAATAGTTATACACATAGCCATAATAAATTTTGCACATCTTGTAATTCACATATTTGATACTTTTTAGGTGACCAAGTTGTCGTATCAATCATTAGAACAAACAACTTTGTCTTCATTCGGATTTATATTCATTAATTAACCAATGTATAATATAATAGTATTTTAATACCATTTCATATTAATATCATAATCCATAATTTTTCTCAAATTTCCAAATATATTTATTAATTTTTCATTTCTGTCAAAAATTTTCATGACATAATTTTAATTAACATAACATTTGATAACTAAGTATTTTTACTATAACATACCAATTACATGTTCTTACATAGATATACCATGAACTTTATACCTTATTATATTGTAATAAATTTCATAATTATTACATTATTTTTATCAATTTCCTAAACATTTTAGCATAGGAAAAGTAAGAGTATCCAAGGGTACTTACCTGTGGATGCTCTTTGTTAGAGTTATGTAACCCGAATTCTTGTTAAATACTGTGGTAAAACAAGGGGATTTGTGGAGGGCTTAAGTATAGAACCCGTATAGAACTACACTTATTCTATTTGACATTGATTAGAATAAGGTTTTTCCACCTTTAAATAGATGCAACCAAAACTCCACTTGTGTAATTTAGTTTTCAACATTAGTGAATTTCTTCTTCTTTGCCAGTGGTTTTTTCTCGAAAGGGTTTCCACATAAAATCTGTGTGCTTTCTTTTTCTTTTATTTTTGCTTTGTAATCGTTATATATTGCCATTATTGACGTTAGTTTTAACAAACTGGTATCAAAGCTTTTCAGCTTACTTATCTCGATCACGGTAATGGAAACAATGAAGTATGATATTCTAGTGCTGGATCGCAACACTAGATTCGCGTTGTGGCAGGTAAAGATGCAGACAGTTCTTACACAGATGGATTTGAAGGATGCCCTGCTAAGGTTAGATAAAATGCCTTTGAAATTGACGAAGTTAGAGAAAAAGCGTAAAGATTGAAAGGCCTTAACACAATTACATCTTCATCTGTCTAATAAAATTCTACTAGACGTGTTAAAGGACAAGACTACCATTGCATTATGGGCAAAGCTGTAGCAGTTATGCCTGTCAAAAACCTTAACTGGCAAGTTGCATATGAAGTAGTGTCTGTACACGAACATTTAGCTATGTTTAAAGAAATTCTCTCAGACCTAGAGACCATAGAGGTTCAATATGATAAAAAAGATTTAGGGTTAATTCTACTTTATTTGTTGCCCCCGTCTTATTCAACCTTTAGAGATACAATTTTGTATAACTGCAAATTTCTCACAGTTGATGAAGTTTATGCTTCATTAACCTCGTATTACAAGATGAAGCATCTTGTGGCTGGATTCGACTATCAGGAATAGGGTCTCATTGTTCGTGGGAGATAAGAATAAAATACTGATGATATTCGTGGGGGGATAAAGAACAAAATTCTCGCAGTAAATTTAAAGATAAATCAAGATCTTTAAACAGAGATAAAACCTGTAAATTCTGCAAGAAGAAAGGGCACATTAAATCTTATTGCTATAAGTTACAGAATAAGATAAAAAAGGAGGCGACGAATCAAAAGGGAAAACAACCAGAGCAATCTAGTTAAGCTGATGCTGTAGAAGACTACAGCAACGGTGAACTCCTAGTTACTTCTGTCGATAACTCTAACATGAGTGAGGAGTGGATCCTTGATTCTAGTTGCACCTTCCATATGAGTCCCAATTGGAATTGGTTTACAACATATGAAACAGTGTCTGAAGGTGTTGTTTTGATGGGAAATTATGCTTCATGTAAAATTGTAGGTATTGACACGATTAAAATTAATATGTTCAATGGAATCATTAGAACACTTAGTGACGTACGACATGTACCAGAATTGAAGAGGAATTTGATTTCATTGAGTACTCTTGATTCAAAAGGGTACAAGTACACAGCTAAAAGTGATATTTTGAATATTAGTAAAGGTTCCCTCGTTGTGATGAAAGGGCAGAGAAAGACTGCAAGTTATATGTTTTGCAAGGTTCAACTATTACTAGTGATGTAACTGCCGCTTCCTCTTCCTTGTCAGAAGATGATGTTACTAGGCTTTGGCATATACGTATGGGGCATACAAATGAGAACAACATGACAGAATTGAGAAAAAAAAGGACTTCTTGATAGACAAGGCATTAGCAAACTGAAGTTCTATGAGTACTGTGTTTTTTGGAAGCAGAAGAGAGTTCGATTCACCAGAGTAATCCATAACATGATAGGAATGTTAGATTGTATTCATTCTAATATTTGGGGACCATCTAGAGTGCCTTCAAGGGGTGGCACTAATTATATGCTGACGATCATTGATTATTTTTCTAGAAAAGTTTGGGCATTCTTCCTGAAGCAGAAAAGTGATGTGTTTTCCACGTTTAGGGCTTGGAAAACTGATAACCTATAAAAGTAACATATTTGAATCCTATTCTTAATGCGTTTTTGGATGATTAATTATGCAAATTAGTGAATTTGATGCTCCTAATCCTTTCGATTCATGTTTCTATACTCAAAAAGCATTTGAGACTGAAAGAGTGAAAAACAAGCCAAAATTCGACAAATAGAGCTTTTTTAGGAGCCACATGCCCTGCGCATTTCTACACGAGCAAGGCACATGCTTGTGCGAGCCACACAGGTTGGAGACATGCCCATGTGCCAGCCTTTGTCGATTTCGCACCCTACTTCCCAAATACTCAAAAAACCTAATTTTTAGGCTTTTTGAGCATTCTAAAGTCTATAAATACCCATTAGAAGAAGACATAAGAGGGTCATTAGAGACGATTGAAGAAAACACTCAAGGAACACCATCGAAATAAACTCAGAAGTGGATCTCCATCAAGATCGAATATCTCCTTTTAATTTCTTTCGAAGTTTTATTGAGTTTCTTTATGTCCTGTGGTTATTTTGACTTTGAGATATTTTCATTCAGGATTATGAACTAATTCCCTAGATACTTAGGGAGGATGAAACCTATGATGAATCATTTTATTTAATTTTTATTTTTACGCGATAAATACTTGATTATTGATCTCAATTATGTATGATTATTTCTTATTTTAATATTTTTGGGATATTAATTCATGTTTAATATGCTTAATGTAGTGGAGCAAAAGCCCCTGTTTAAGAGTAGATCTAGCATAATTGAGTGCAGTAGCATGTAATCCTAGAAATAGGATGACATAAATCTACCAGATTAGAGTCAAATCTAATAAGGGAATCCATAGATCGAGTTAATGCGACGATAAGGGTTTTAATTAGGAAGAGATTTCAATTA
>JABEZY010274713.1:3173-13733 GCA_013467495.1 Gossypium gossypioides
GTCTTGAAGATGACTTCTGGCAAAGAACTCAAGCTTCAAAATGTGTTGTATGTGCCTGACATATGCAAGGACCTTATTTTTGGGACACTCCTCAGTGTACACGACTTTAGGATGGTGTTTGAATCCCAAAAGCTAGTTTTGTCTAAGGGGGAATGTTTGTAGGAAGGGGATATGTATTAAATGACATGTGGAAACTTAATGCAATCTTTGTAAAAGTAAAGACAATGAATAAAAATGTTGCTTCTTCTTCTATTTATATGCTTGAGTCATTTAATTTATGGCATGGTAGGCTCGGACATGTTAATTATGATACCTTACGCAGATTAATTAATTTAGGGTACATTCCTTCATTTCACATTACTTATAAACATAAATGTGAAACTTGTGTTGAGGCAAAATTAACAAGGTCTTTAATTCAAATTGTTTAAAGAAATACATAACCACTTGATCTAATATATAGCGGTGTTTGTGACATAAAGTTTGTTCAAACCAGAGGAGGACATAAAAATTTTATTACATTCATTGATGATAGCACAAAACATTGTTTTGTATATTTGCTTAAGAGCAAAAATGAAGCTATAGAGAAATTTATTCTTTATAAAGATAAAGTTGAAACCCAACTTAATAAAAAAATTAAGATGGTGAGAAGTGATCGTGGTGGCGAATATGTTGAACCATTTGTTGAATACTGTGCACAACATGGTATTATTCATGAAGTGACATCACCATACTCTCCTCAATCAAATGGAGTAGCCAAGCGAAAAATCAAACTCTAAAGGAAATGATGAATTCATTGCTAGAAAGCTCTGGGTTATCACAGAACATGTGGGAGGAAGCTATTCTATTAGCTAATTACCTTTTAAATAAGGTTCCCCATAAGAAAAAGGACAAGAAACCATATGAGTTATGGAAAGGTAGAAAACCTTCCTACAACTACTTGAAAGTGTGGGGGTGTCTTGCGAAGGTAATGGCTCTGTTACCAAAGCAAAAGAAAATAGGTCCTAAACGGTGGATTGTATTTTCATTGGCTATGCAAATCATAGCAATGCATATAAGTTTCTTGTGTATGAATAAAAAAATCCTGACATTCATAAGAATACTATATTGGAATCAAAGAATGTTTCATTCTTTGAAAATTTCTTCCCTTGTAAAGCTAAGGAAGTTGATTCAAGTTCAACGAAACGAACTTCAGAGACTACAGATGAAAATGGTCAAGACGTTCAATAAGAGGTTGAAACTGAGATAGAGCCAAAGAGTAAATGAGTAAGGGTGGAAAAATATTTTGGATAAGATTTTCTAACCTTTATGCTAGAGGTCGAACCTCAAACGTATCATGATGCTATACGATCATCCGAAAGCACCTCATGGAAAGATGCTATTAAAAGTGAAATTGATTTCATCATGCAAAATCATACGTGGGAATTAGTGGATCTTTCTCCGGGAATTAAACCATTAAATTCTAAGTGGATTTTCAAACGGAAAATGAAAGGAGATGGAAGAATTGATAAGTACAGTGCCAGATTGGTTATAAAAGATTATAGACAAAAGGAAGACCTTGGCTACTTTGATACTTTTTCTCCAGTATCCAGGATAACTTCTATAAGGATGATACTTACAATTGTTGGCTTGCGGAATCTAGAAGTACATCAAATGGATGTTAAAAAAAACTTTCCTAAATGGAGATCTTGATAAAGAGATTTACATGGAATAACATAAGGGTGATGTAGTTCCAAGATAAGATAGGAAAGTTTGTAAATTGGTGAATTCTTTGTATGGACTTAAGCAAGCACCAAAGCAATGGCGTGAGAAGTTCGATAACGTTATGATGAAAAATGACTTTAAGAATAATGAGTGTGACAAATGTGTGTATGTCAAAACTACCGATCTTGGATATATAATCCTATGCTTATATGTTGATGACATACTCATTCTTGGAAGTAACAATGAAATGGTAAAACGTCCCAAAGACATGTTAAATTCAAAATTTGACATGAAAGATATGGGACCAGCTGATGTGATTTTTGACATCCAAATCAAGAGGTCATTTGAAGGTCTCATATTGACTTAGTCACACTATGTGGACAAGATTCTTGAGAAATTTAGCAAGGATGATTCTGGTATAGCCAGAACTCCAATAGATACCAGCCAAAATCTGTCCAAGAACGAAGGTGAAAGTGTTGACCAAGTGGAATATGCAAGGGTCATTGGCAACCTAATGTACCTTATGAGCTACACTTGACCAGATATTGCTTTCACTGTGAGCAGTTTAAGCAGATTCATAAGCAATCCAGGGGAAAACCACTAGAAAGCAATTGTGAGGATACTTAGATATCTCAGATATACTTGAGACTACAGACTGCATTATTCCAGATATCTTGCTATTTTAGAAGGATTCTCTGATGCCAGTTGGATACTTGATATTCAAGATACCAAAGGCACAAGTGGATATGTTTTTAAATTGGAAGGAGGAGTTGTTTCATGGAAATCCTCAAGATAAACAATTATAACCAGATCCACAATGGAATCTAAGTTTGTAGCTCTAAACAAATCTGGAGAAGAGGTTGAATTACTTCAAAACTTCTTGGAGGATATTCCTGACTGGCCAAAGCCTGTGCCCATAATATGCATATATTGTGATAACCAAGAAACAATTGGTAGAGCATAGAACGTAATGTATAATGGTAAGTCGAGACATATGCGTCGTCGATACAATACCGTTAGACAACTAATCTCAAATAGAGTTATCTTTTTTGATTTTTTAAAATCAAAAGATAATATTCCAGATCCACTAACTAAAGGCTTAAATTGAGATCAGGTTGATAAAACATCGAAAGGAATGAGACTAAAGACAATGAAAATTAAAGGCGCTATGTGAAGGAAAACCTAACCTAGTTGACTGGAGATCTCAAGATCTAGGTTCAAAGGAACAACCTACTTGCATAGACCTTGTGAGGTCACTGGGGTTCTATCCTACGTCCGTTCCTATGATATAAATAGTGATTAAAAGTGGGATAGGTTAAGCAATACTTTTAATGACCGCTATGTGTTTCGATGAGCTGAGAAACATAAGTCACCTATGTGAGAGTGAAGTGGGGCCGCTTCGAGGAGACTATTAGGGTATAGTTCTCTCAAACTCTTGCAGAACCAGGAGATGTTCACGGCCATATGAAAATACCCATGAGAGCTAAAACCTAGCCAGGGAGGTAGTTGTGTGAGGTATATCATCGTTTACACAAAAGACAAAGTAGTTCAAGGACATTACATCTACTGGTTGGCTAGTAAAGTAAATATATTTTCACAAGGGAAGGTTCAAGGGTTGATGCCTACCTATCCTATGCAACTATTGAACATAGATTCTATCACCATATCGAGTCAATGTTTTCATTAAAACTATCAATTTTCATTCATATGGGGAATTATTGGAAAAAATAGATTTTTTGGAAGCTTTAAGGCATATTCTAAATTAGTAAAGGTTAAGATTTGAATCATAAAACTATGGTTTTATATTCTACTCCATGAGATCTTTACAACGGTATATCAAATGCTCAAAATGGTTGAGTGATGAATGAGAATTTGATGCTCAAAGTAAGCCACTTGTGAATTATGTTAAGGAAAATGGAAAGCTTAGTTCCACATTGGTTAGATATCAAGTGTGAAATATGTTTATATATGTGAACCAACTTGGTGGTTATTGAATGAATAAACTAATACTCTCTCTCGCGCGCAAGGGGGTACAAATCCAAACTCGCCGGGGTTGGGCACTCGCACGACGTGGTCGATGCGAAATGTCCAGACTGGTCGAGCCTTCTAGGCCTGTGAATATTTTAGCCTGATATGTAATCTTAATTTTTCTCAGAAGAGCTTATCTTTTTGGAATTAATAGGAGTTAATGCCTTGAATTCAAACATTAATTTAGGTTTAAATGACTCCTTAATTCACGGACACGTTTTGGCTCCATTAGTCAAAGATTTCCAAAAGTTCTTCCCTTGAATTTATTTTAAAAACCAAATAATCTGACAGGGAAAGATACACACTGAAATTTTCCAAAATTTTCAGAGATATTTTCCCTACTTATTTTCCAAACTGTTTTTCGGTGATAGATCACTGCAGCCGTACTACTAATTTTCTCATCTTGTTGTTGTATCCTAGCAGGCAGTCGACTAACGTTTCTCCAACACCAAAAATAGGCCTCAACTACCAGTATAATAATTCAATCTAATTTTATTTTCTGTTTTCCAGTTTTTATATATATATATATGCCTATATATTGTTCTGGTTCAATCTTGTGATTTAAATAAATATTTTATATTACTGTTATTTTAATAACATTTATGCAAAAAATTTTAAAGATTTCAAAGGTATTTTTCTAAATTTTAAAAGGATCTCAAAATCGTTCTTGAATTGGCCCTAATTTTGGCCACCATGGGTGGTGGTGCGTGCGCCTAGGTGCAAGAAAGAGGACTATTTTGTTTCTAAATTCTTGTCTATCTATTTCCAAGATTAATTTGAGTTCTTAAACCCCCTTAATCAGACTCTATTCACATATCAATGAGGGAAAACGTTCTTGATCAATTGGCCATTTGGATCTCACAAATCGGGAAGCGTAAGTTCGATTAAATGCAAGCTAGTTTGTTGTTTCGACATACTTATTGGGTAAAGGTTATAGATTGATTAAATGAATGATTTTAATCAACATTGACTATGAATTTTGTAGTATGTAAACGTGTTAGGTGCTGACACGAACGCACCAAGTCAACCAAACAATGTAAGAAATCTAACTTGTTTGGATTCGTAAAATTTTTGTAATTGTGAAGATTGGTTTGAACCCATAAGTAGGTGTTTAGGGGGATGTTTAAGAGGTGAATTAATTGAATTTATAATCATTTTTAATTTACCTTCATTTTAAGGTTTATTAAAGAAATTGGAAGATTCGCTAATGTGCTACGAAAAAGCATAAATTAAGGTGTGGGTCCTAAACTCATAAAATTGTTTGATAATGATAATTATCATGTTATACTTGATGAGTTAGGTTGCTGATTGGATTGACTTAATAGCCAAATAATTAATTTTACAAGTGGCCGAACCAGGTATGTTTCGAGCCCTAAAATATTGATGTGTTAGCAAAGTTGCTAGTTTGACAGTGTGATTACGTGATTGATATTGTGATGTATGATTTTGTTATTTAGCATGAGATTGGTTGTATGTATAGCATGATTTGCTGAAATATGTGTTTATGCATGATATAATTGCATGGAAAATTTGCTATGTTATATTGGAAAGGTTGCTATACATGCACATTGGAAATTTGTAAAAGTATGTGAAATTGTGTAATGTTGAATGATACCATCTTAATCGTAATTTGAAATATGGAACATTGATTCCATTCACTGAAAGTATTCGATTATTGAGGGCATGTTGAGCATGTCAATTAAATGTGAAAAATATTAAATTATGGCTATGTATGAGATTGTATGACATATTGCATGATATTTTGTGGTTGACGGAAGAGTTTCGTGGAGTACCGAAGGCATATTAAGTCCGCATTTATTCGTAGTCAGTGCACTGCATTTGGAGTACCGAGGGTATTGGCGATTATATCGCATTATTTGTTATTCGACAGTTTTACTGCATTATTTTCATTCGGTGGTTTTTCCACATCGACCTATGCTTGCATTCATTGGAGTTTGACAGACGGGTTCTGGGGAACTCGTGCTGTGTAATGGATGGTATGGGTAGGAACCTTTTTGCATTGCATCATGCTCACGACATACTTGAATATTATTGATTTATGCTACGTATTGTGTTGTGTTGAATGGTATCGAAATTAATGATTGTTACCCGAATGAATGATGGTCATGCTCATATACCGTTTGACATCGATTTGATAATGACTATGTAATGATATGAAATTCCTATGATGGTTTTGTGTTCCTCTGTAATGCTAATATGTTTCACTGTATTTGATATTTGTGTCTGTTTAAATAATTGTTCGACTCACACTAAACTTTCATAACCTTACCCCCATAGTGTTTAACTTTTCAAGTAAACCTTGAAACTAGGACCGGACTCAGCATACGAATAATCACCTTTGACCTTGAACTATTTTTAATAAGTATTAATCAGTCTATATTGGTTTTGGTTTGTAATTTTTAATTATTTCTAGTTTGTGGCTTGGTAACTTTTCATTTGGGAATTTTTGCACGCATGAATTACTCAAGCATAATAACCGGAAAATGCATGATATTGAGGTTAAGTAAAACTTAACATTGTTCCCTAATTTCCACTGCACTGCAAAGAAACCGTTTTTGAAAAAAAATTGATAAGGTGACTAAATTTCCAAAATGACATGAATAATGGTTTTTCTGTTGCATTAGTTAACGTCAAGTTTTTACGAAGTAAAGCGACGAACAAACACTTTTTTTTATAAAACAACACTGTCAATAATAAGGTAAATCCTAAGTGTACACGACCTAATAAATGAATGTTTTAAACTAATTCAAAGTACAACTACAGTTTGCTCTAAAATAAGTTTATTTAAAGTCTTCAAAAGTAATGTAAGTTAGCTTAGCCATTTTTATGGCTAATGTAGCCTTCAAAAATATCTATGTTTGATTGTGAATTGTTTGTTATAGTTCTGTTCTGTATTGTAGCACACCGTAACTCATTCCTGGCGACAGAGACATGTAATAGGTGTTACAAATTAGGGAGATTCTTTGTGTTGGGCATCAGAGCGGATGACTTCCAGAAGATACAGACATAGTTGTGATTGACTGGTGATCTACCACAAATCGACGTGGAAAATTAGGCTTTTTCAACACACTTCAGGAGCTTTTTCTCGAGCAAAATAGAGTTTTTAGTATAGATTTTTGTTATTTTCATATTTTCTAATAATAAGTGAAAATGTCTCAATTTTGTCTATTTTTTGACCAAAATTGGCCGGTAGTGCCATTTGGAAGCCTAATATGTGTTCGAGTGCTGTAGGGATGTGTCGGAGGTTGAAAACGAGCAAGAACGAAATCGAGGGAAAGGGTATCGTGATATCCAACCCTTAAAATTGCAACACCCCAGAAAATATAGAAGACCAAGGATTTCTTTCAGTGGTATCACGATATTCCCTTGGGTATCACAATATCCACCTCCCAAGGAAGACCCCAAGTTTCAACATTGCTTAAGATATCGCAATATCCTCTTTGGGGTACCGCGATATGACCTTCATCAGGGGGAAAAACTAGGACAAAAAGGGCAACCTATGCTACCCGACCCATCAATCACACAAGGCCCATGTAGAGGCATTTTTGGCATAAAAAAGTTATCAGAATACACTTCAAAATATCCAAAATTTGCTGATGAGGAGACACACACATTAGCTTAGTTTAGGTTTAGTTTTCTCTAGGTTTTCTTTAGTTTTTTTGCACTTTTTCTAGGGTTCTTATTTTTCTCTTTTTTCTACCTTAGATTAGAGTTTATTTTTCTGCATTTACTTGTTGTTCTTTTTGTTCTTTATGTTAGTTAAGTTGGTTAACATTGTAGCTAAGGTTTATTTACATTTCTAGTCCCTATATTTTGCTTTCAAGACTATCTAAGTTTTAATTTAATGTATTTCGGTTTATTTTACTTTTAATATGTTAAAACTTGTTCCTTTTATGTTTATTGCCTTAAATTTCTCTGTTAAATGCTTTAGGTTCCATGCTATTTAAGATTTATTGCATAAAAACCTCAACTTTTATATTTTTCTCAAGCTTTACTTTTATGGCTGCCTTGTTTTCCATGTTTATGTTTATTTTCTTTACTTTGAGCATAAGTAGCTAAACCTAAAAGGAGGTTGGTTGATGGAGATGTGGGTAAACTAACATTCCTTGGAAAAAGGACTAAATCGTAACAAATAGGACTAATTTGAATAGAACTAAGAACTTAGGTAGTGACACCCTTAAGGGAATATTAAGATAAAGTGAGACCGGTGAGGTTGGAAGATAAGTCAGACCTAATTCGTCTACATCGATAAAATTAAGATTGGAAGATGAAATAGAGCCACTTAGTAATTTAAGCTATTTATGTCCAAAGTCAGAAATTTGGTGAACCACATCGAAGTCAACCAACCCCCATTAGTTATTTGCTAGATAGTCCTTCTAGTTTACGTTTCTTGCAATTTAGCCTTTAGGGTAGAATATTTAATTTTCTTACAAAAATCATCTTTTATGGACTGACGTACTATAAAATCATATTAGTAGGCACTTAATTGCCCCTATTGCGTATGCTAGTTATTGTTTAATCGCCTCTTCCTTTGGATTCAATCCTTGGAATATTTCGGCGTTTCATTGTAACACTATAAATATTACAATTGACCTGTATGCTTGCAGTAAAACTGAACTTTAAAAATTATTATATAAATTAAGTATTTTAATGCGCACGCGCGCCGCCGATCAATTGGACTAACATTATATCGGATTAGACCCAAGAAGAATAGATCTTGAAACTGTTTATGGATTTATTTACTTGTGACATTCATAGTGTAGCATACTTTAATCCTCAGTGAATGACGAACTATGTAAGCGTGACTTATAAACTTTGGTGTAAGTAAAAGTATGATTTCGAATAGATAAGGAATCGAAAGTTGGTACATTGGGTATAAAATTTCTATAGTATGTAGAGTCATTCACAACAGTGGAATTCTTAGCCCGAGATATGGGTAAATGAAATCCTCTCATTGGCCGTAGATGAAAAGTAAACATGGGCATGGGTCGTTCGTCCTTGTGATGATCGACTTGATTACTATTTGTTAGTAATTGACTTTTCATGAATGAAGGTATCATAGTTACCATATAATAAAATAGGATCATATTGGGAAATCAGATTTATCTCAAACAGATTAAGGATATTCTATTAGGGTAACACACTTATGGCAATGTCATTGGGCGAGCATTTATCGAGTTTCTTTTGTAATGGTATGCCGTTGGGGACAACTTAGTCACATTACTATAGTGGCATGACTTAGTGACTAAATGAGTTTATAATTAATAGACGAAAAGCTATAACTTAATTATAAATCATTTGAGTCTCAATTGCATATGTCTAATTGATCCCTCCTCTAGCTCATTGAAACTAGAAATAAATTTCATGTTGAATCAAATAAACATAACTGAATAGAAATGGTAAAAATGGAGAAATGGAAACATTTGGAAATGATTATGGTTTTCTCCAAAATGAAAATGAAAATGAAAATGGAGAAATACAATTATTTGGAAATGAATGTAGTTTTCTCCAAAATGAAAATGAAAATGAAAAATGAAAAATGAAAAATGAAATTGACCTAAAAAATGAATTTATGTTTTTCGAATTAAATGAAGTTTGAAAATAAAAATAAATCATTTGGTCATAGTGAACCGCTGAATGAAGAAATATTAAATAAATTTTCTTAGATTCTTTTACGGTAAAATCATCATGATTTTAACGGTATTAGAATTGGGTTGAAAAAATGATTTAATTAGAAATATTGAAGTTTATTTTGGGAAATAGAAAAACAAATATTGGGTTAGATCAAATTATAAAGTATTGGGTTAAAAGCTAGTGAATTACTTGTAATTGTTGGGAGATGTGCCCATATTTGCCCATATTGTAGTAAATATATAACTGTTTTCTATTTATTTGAATGATGAATAAATAAATAAAGTTAATTTCACATTTTAATATTATGTCTTTTGTATTTATGGCTTTTATATTTTGCATGTATAGCGAAATTGTGACAATCAAATATTAGCTCATTGATTATCTAAAGTTCATACTGAAGATAAGTGGCATTGTAAAAATCGTTTACATTGCGAGAAAGACAACTTCAATTTCAATTGATAATCTAAATGAGTCCGTAATCCCATAAAAGAAGGATTATTATGTCCCTACAATTTCAATTGGGAATATGGCTAGTCTTGGCTATCGGAGCAGTTGACTCCACGAGTAGAGACATAGATGTATTCATTGGTAGAATGATACATTAGACTGGACCCAAGATGAATTAATTATGAATCCATTTATGAATTAATTCACTTGTGATGTTCATGGTGCGATTTACCTAAATCTAGAGTTAGTCACTAACCATGCGTATGCAACTCATGTGCTTTGATATAAGCGGAGGCTTATACTCTAAAGATGATAGAGCCCATAGTCGGTATGTTGGGTACATGACTTGTGTAAGGCATGACTTTACTAGCAGCAGTGGAATTCATAGTTCAATTAAAGAGTTAATGATATCTTCTCATTAGCATTGTGTGGATTGATAAATATGGAACGTGCCCACGGGTTGCTTGTTCTTGAACGAACAATTTATCACAGCCATTTGTTGACAATGATCATGTTTATCATTAAGAAGACACAATTGTGTCAATGAGATAAAATAAGATTGGATTGAGTGAATGTATTTAACTCAAAGGAATCAAGGATATCATGTGAGGGTAACACACACATGACGAGGTCGTTGGACAAAGCAGTTGGATGAATTACTTTCTTAAAGAGTATACAATAAGGAGTTTTCAATCATGGTACTTCTTGTGGACTGACTCCATGATTAAG
>JABEZY010274718.1:0-12954 GCA_013467495.1 Gossypium gossypioides
AGTGCACTATCACTCTAGAGGATGTGCAGTTACAGCTTGAGTTACCGGTGGATGGGTCGGTAGTGATTGGGTCAGTTCATGCAGTCGATTAGAGAGACATATGCGAGCAACTTTTGGGGCAGGTTCTGCAAACCATTTTTCGAGCCTGGATAGATGTGAATCGGCTAAGAAGAAATTTCGGTGGGTTCGATGAAGATTCGACTTAAGTCCAAAGAGAACAACACGCTCGAGCGTACATCCTTATGATTATTAGGGGTCTCTTAATGCTCGATAAGTCAGAAAATCTCGTCCATTTAAGGTGGCTTCTAAAACTCGTCAACTTTAGAGAAGTGGGTGAATTCAGCTGTGGGTAAGTCGTGTTGGCGACATTGCACTAGGAGATGTGTCGGGCGACTGAACCACATAAAATCAAAATAGGTGGTTGCATGCTTCTACTACAATCATAGGTGTGATATCGACTGCCATTTTTATGTCCTCAAATGGACTACTCTTATTCATTCCCACTTGTAACAAGGTAAAATTCATTAGTTAATATATATACCATAATAAAATTATTTAAATTTTAAATTGTTGTGTTAACATATTATTTCAATAAGTGGAACCATGGGTGGAGTTATGTGGGACCACCTGATGATCTTCGAGATATGCAGCTTTTGTTAGACCAATGATCGGAAGCGAAGGTATGAATTTTTTAATTTTGAATTATATAATTTTAACGTAGTTCATTTAAAAATTAGTAATAGATAAATAACTAAAATTTTTATCATTTTAATATAGTTTGAATGGACGCCTTACTCCGATCTGGCAATTCAAGAATGCATCTCGTTGGAATTCTTGATCAATCCCAACATCTGACACGTGAAGGTGCCATTGTTAGCTTACGCAACCATGGAGATGCGTGAGTCGGATAGAGTGTTGCAGCAATTCGGGTTCAGGCAATTGATTCTACTGGCACCCCAAGACCTTGATGATCTGCATCCTGTCGACTTGGGGGAGAACGGATGAGAATTGGACTACATTTCACGCCCAATATATCAATATGTGAAACAATAGGTACGAGTTTTTAGTGACTCGCGAGCCCATTTTCACTCCCGAGTTAGTCTATTATCCAGATTACATGCCATGGTTTAGGGTCCATGGCAAGCCATATCTACTAGGTGAAGAGGCGAGGGCCAAACCACCGCATGCGAGGAGGCCACAATGGGCGCCTAGGAATCCAAAGCGAGGAGGCCACAACAAAGCTGACGAGGTGGGTCCATCGTCTACACTGACTCAATAATCGACATTGATGGTCGCACCACCCCTTGGTTAGTATGACTCGACTTATTCTGGTGTTTATACTAATCCTTTGGTTTTTACACAAGCACCACAAATTACACCACATTTTCCTACTTTTATTTTAATGTCAGATTTTGCTTATAGACCTCTATCCCTAACATATTACATGCCAATGCCATTGACATTTCCAACGACCACGATGCCGACGACAACGTATAAGCCATCTACGTATGTGCCTAAATCATGTTTTAGATTATTATGCCTCCTAGGATTTCGGGTCAATAAAGTTACTAAGTCAATTCTAAGGACTTAAACCGTCATGCATGTCTATTTCAAAAGTTCAATTTTCATGGCAAAATTCTACATAAGACCTAAGAACATACAAGCATTCCATAACTCAGGATAACATAAAAAAACTCAAATAAAATCAGAAATCATACTTGTATTTGAGCTAACTTAAGAACAAAAATTTTCTCTGAGCAATATTTTATTTTAGCATACTTATATAAAAAGATTGAAACATACTTAAAAATTTTTAAAATTTATACAAATATTGCCTTACCCCCTTTCAAAAGAAGCAATGTCCTCATCGCAAAAACAAAGTAATGAATGAAAACTGAACACCAGGTAGGGTTGTAAGAAAGAGAGGTGAGTCATGAAGACTGCTTAAGTACCAAGTCTTTCTCAACAATCCATCCTAGACATGTTCATTCCCATTACCACATCACTTCGTTTTTTTTTTCTAATGAAGAGGCATTGAGCTTATTTTATTCATGCTTGCAATATCTTATTTATTATACGAAAGCAAAATACTAGCAAAGTAATACAAATAAATGCCTAAAAATAAACACTAAGGACAAGAAATTTCCCCCTTTTTATTTGCATCATCCTCCACTTCATTTTCTTTTTCCCTTCTTTGTCGCACTTGATCCAACAATCTCCTATTACCACGTCTTGAATAAATGATTTTTGCATATCTCCAGTAAGCTTGTTGTTGGTTGAGCATGAATTTCTACATATCCATCATAGTTGAAAATTCTAATTTATTCATAGGATTTGAGGAAGTAGGAATGGTCAACTCAGGATTAAAACTTTGCTCCACTAGTTCAGCAACATTAGGCTCTACCTTTGGTTCAGGGCTTTTTGGTTCCTCTTTAGTTTCTACTTCTTCTGTCTCATCAACTGAGTCAGCTTCTGGTTCAGATTGTCTTGATGAGCCATCTAATTCTGGTTCGTTTAGCTCATTTGGTTTAACTTAGTTCAATAACCCAATATTCTCCACTAACCTTTCAAGGTCATGCCTTGTTATGCAACCTTGAACATAACAGTCCTTCAAGTTTGCTTTCGATCTTACTTGGGCCTTTAAGTAAAGCGAAGTAATCAATGATGGAAAGTAGGCACTTCCTACTTTTTTCCTTACACAGTCTTAAATTTCTTTGAGAATAATTCTCCCAACATTGACAGACCTTTCTGTCATAATCGCATGCAACAAAAGCATTCGTTCCATCGAGATGGTGGAACTATATGAGATAGGCATGAAGCTATATCAAAAAAAGTAGAAACATACCTTAGCCACTGGATTTAGAAATTCCTTTCGACAAGAATGACTACCATACTTTCTTATAATCTATTGGGATCCCGAATTTGTAACTACATTAAGAACTTGTTGAAGAAAATCCCAATTGATATTTGTCATCATGGTAGAGTACTCATCTTCTTCAATATCAGGTAAGTTAAACAAATCATTAATGGACTTAGAAGTAAGGGGTACCTTCTTCTTACGAACAAGAACTTTATTAACATCTAGCGTGGTCAAGTTGGCATAGAACTCTCGTACTAAGCCTTCATCATGCATTAATTGTACATCACAGAATTGCTCTCAATTTAAAGCATTAATTATTTTTCGAAGTGACAATGGCATGATCATCTTGTTATTGCTCTCCAAATTAAAACCTTTTTTCGGCATCATGGGTTGATTCTTAAAGATTGAATTAAATCTTTCCTTTGCTTCCTTATCTTGAATCACAATCGGATTCTCGGTAGAAGTCTTGGAAGATCTAGTTATTTTGCGAGATATGGTGATTTTTCTCGAAAAATAGGCAGATTTTCGGTAATGGAAAAAAATAAGAAATCAACAAGGTGTGTTGGTGAAAGTTGCGACGGTGATGGAATTGTGGCAACTAAGATGTTATGATAGCATCGAGATTGCGGTGACAAAGACGTTACTCTGACAAAGGCTTTGCGCGACGGTAAATGAGACTTATGGCAAAGAAAGAAAATTGGGGAGAGACTTTTTGGAACTTGAGGCCAACGGCTAAGAGAAAAAAAATTAGGGTGAAAGCTAATTGTTTAGGTGTTGTGAATTTTATGAAGGTATGAAGGGGTTTATATGGTGATGGGTTAGGAAAATTTTGTAGCAAAAATTTAGCTACAAGGGTTGCTTGGGCGGCAAGGTAAGGATTGAGGGGAAAAGTAACAGAAAAATTAGGGTTTTTAGAACCCTATGGACGGCACCTAGTGGGTAAATTTATTCTTTTCGTTGTTTTGAACCTCCAGCTGAAACTGTAATTATTTGTTGTATTGAAAAATTAAACTGAACTAGAAAAATAATCTGATCAGTACTTGGGCCAAATTGACCTCTTTATTAAATATAAATAAAAAATTTGCAAATAAAAATTAGCTTAAAAAATTTCTTTTGGCTTACTTAGAATTTTTCTTCTCGAAAAATTACATTAAATTAATATCCCAGTAAAGGTTGGAGGGGTCATAAATAGTCCAGCTTAAGTTCCAATCTCCTTAGACAGATTTAATTTAATGTATTAATTCAAGAAAAATAATTTCTAAGTATGTCATTTATTAAAAATAAAAATATGAAAAATTAAGGGTATTTTAAATTGAACGAGGTTTCAATTCACTCAACTTTACCATCCCAATAGTGTTTGGGACGTTGACCATTAACTTTAAACGTACCTTTATTATTGTTGTACAATTCTACAGCTCTATATGGATAAACTCTGTGGATGGTATAGGGTCCTTTCCAAAGGGATTTGAGTTTTACCGAAATCAACCTTAGTCTTGAATTAAACAACAACACTTTCTATCCTTCTCTGAATTCACGAGGTTGTACACGATTGTCATGTAATTTTTTAGTCTTTTCTTTATACATCTTGGCATTCTTATATGAAAATAACCTCAACTCCTCTAACTCATCAAGCTGTAACATCCTTCTTTCACCTGCTTGCTTAAGATCCAAATTCAATTGCTTTAAAGCCCAGTGAGCTTTATTCTCCAACTCAAGTAGCAAATGACATATATTTCCAAAGACTAATCGATAAGGAGTCATTCCTAACAATGTCTTAAAAGTACTTTGATAGGCCTATAGAGCATCATCAAGCCTTCAAGACTAATCTTTTCTATTAGGTCGCACCACATTCTCAAGGATTCCTCTGATCTCATGATTTACCCATTCAACTTACCCATTTGACTGTGGATGATAGGTAGTGGCAATTTTGTGTTTCACATCGTACTTGTCGAACAACCACTTAAGCCATTTATTTACAAAGTAAGATCTTTCATAGCTAATTATAGCTCTCGAAGTCCCAAACCGTGTAAACACATGCTTATCTAGGAATTGCATGACTACCTTAGCATCATTCGTTGGGTATGCCTCGGCTTCAACCCACTTGGATACATAGTTGACGGTGATGAGGATATAACTATTTCCATAAGAAGAATGAAATGGGCCTAGAAAACCAATGCACATACGTTAAATAATTCTACCTCTAAAATTTTTGTTAAGGGCATTTCGTTCCTCCTTGATATGTTTCCAATCCTCTGGCATCTATTAGAACTTTTCACATATACATACGCATCCTTAAACACTGTAGGCCAAAAAAATCCTACTTATAAGATCTTTGCTACAGTGCGGGAACCACCAAAGTGTCCCCCACTTGGAAATGAATGGCAGTGGTACAAGATCTCATCAATTTTACTTTTAGCTACGCACTTCCTAATTATGTTATCTGCATATTGTTTAAAAAAAAATGGACCCTCCCGAAAATAATATCGACTACCGTAAAAGAATTTCTTCCTTTGTTGGTATGTCATTTCTCGAGGAATTATTCCACATGCTAAATAATTCGCATAATTAGCAAACCAAAGTATTTCATGAATTCAGCTTACCTCAAAGATATGCTCATCTGAAAAATTTTCATTAATTGGAACAACTGAATGAGTTACCTCGTTTTGTTCCAATCTCAACAGTTGATCAGCAACTTGATTTTCAACATTTTTTATGTCTTGGATCTCAAGGTCAAATTCTTAGAGTAAGAGTATCTATCGAATTAGCCTCGATTTAGCATATTTCTTTTGCGAGTAAGTATTTAATAGCTGCATGATTGATAAAAACTGTAACTTTGGTACCTATAAGATATGAATGGAACTTGTCAAAAGTAAAAACTATAGCAAAAAGTTTTTTTTCAATTACCGTGTAATTAAGCTAGGCTTCCGTTCTACTTGCATAGTAGATAGCATGAAACACTTTGTTTCTTCTTTGTCCCATCACAGCTCTAATAGTAAAATCACTTACGTTACACATCAATTCAAAAGGTGAGTTCCAATCAGGTGTAACAATTATTGGGGCTGAGATTAACCGAATTTTTAACTCTTTTCCAAGCATGTTTTGTCAAACTCAAAAATAGTATATTTCTCTAACAGCTTATACAAAGGCTTAGAAATTTCTAAAAAGTCTTTTATAAACCTTCGGTAAAATTCGACATGGCCTAAGAAACTCTAAACTCCTTTCACACTAACTAGAGGTGGTAATCTTTCAATCACATCCACCTTTTCTTTATGAACTTCAATTCCTCTTTTGGAAATTTTATGCCCTAAAGCAATTCCCTTATTAACCACAAAATGACATTTCTCCTAGCTAAGGAAAAACTTTATCTTCTCGCATCTTTTAAGTACCTTAGCCAAATTACTCAAACAAATGTCATAGATATTACCAAAAATAGAAAAATCATCCATGAAAACCTTAAAAAAATTTCTACCATATCAGTAAATAATGCCATCGTGCATTCGCCTAAAATGTCATTTTGTGTTGGTCTTTTGGGGCTACAACTATTTGGTTGTATCCTGAAATCCATCTAAGAAATAATAATACTCTTTACCTACTAGTCGATCCAACATCTGATCCATAAAAGGCAGTGAGAAATGGTCCTTCTGAGTTGCTTTGTTCAATTTTCTGTAATCAATACAGATTTTCCAACCCGTACTAGTTCACGTCGGGATTAACTTATTAAGTTCATTCTCGACAATCGTGATTCTGCCTTTTTTCGGTACACATTGTACTAGACTTACCCATGAACTATCTAAGATGGGATAGATAATTCCTGCATCGAACCATTTGATCACTTCCTTTTGAACTACCTCTTTCATGATAGGGTTGAGTCTCTTTTGCCCAGCTCTTTCGCCCTCCTCTAGGATACTTTTATGCATACAGAAAGAAATGCTTATACCTCGAATATCAGCTATGGTCCAACCGATTGCCTTTTTAAATATATTTAAAACTTCGATCAGTTACTCCTCTTGTTGTTCTATTAAATCTACTGAAACACTCACAGATAAAGTAGAAAAATTACCTTAAGTTCGAGTTTAGGTGGTTCCTCGATTGACAACTTTGGTTGTGTAAATTCCCAAACTTCCAATTCTATAGGTTCAAACCGTGCTGGTTGAACATAGTCAATTGGATTGGCTTCTATCAAAGCTTTGTTTTTATTAACTTTTTTATCTTCCAATGGCTCAGACCCTAAAGTGTTCTCCAATGGGTCTTCAAAATTGTTCTCCCATTTTATAGAAACTAAGGTTTCTAGTTGTTCCATCACTGAACATTCTTCCACCGGATCGGGAAATTTCATTGCTTTAAGAACATTAAATGTTACCTGATCATCTTGAACTCTCATCGTGAGTTCTTTTTGCACGTCTATCAATGTTCTTTTCCTGGCTAAGAAAGGTCTCCCTAAGATTATCAACACTTCCTTATCTATTTCAAAATCTAAGATAATGAAATCAGCAGGAAAAATAAATTTATCGACTCTTACCAAAACATCATCGATCTTTCCTTCGGGGTATGCTAAAGATAGATCTGCCAATTGAAGTGTCACAATCATGGGTCTTACTTCATCTATTCCCAACAGTTTGAAAATAGACTTGGGCATCAAGTTGATGCTTGCTTCTAAGTGGTACTAAGCTTTACCATAGTAAGATTATCTGGTATTACAGTGTATAGTAAAACTTTCAGGGTCCTTCAATTTCAGAGGAAGCTTGTTCTATAAGAACGCACTGGACTCTTTTGTTAAAGTGACAGTCTCATACTCACTAACTCTTTTCTTCTTGGACAAGATGTCCTTCATGAATTTCACATAATTGGGCATTTGCTCTAAATCCTCCACCAACGGGATATTAATGCAAAGTTACTTTAGAAAGTCCAAAAACTTCTTGAATTGCACCTCATGTATCTGCTTATTTGGTTGCAACTTTTGAGGACATAGAGGTGATGAAACTTCAGGTTGAATCGGGCAACTTTAGAGATAAATCTGTATCTAGAGAAGATGTTAGCTTATCAGAATTTACTAGGTTAGATTTTACCTCATCAAATTTTGTAGGTTCTGGCTCTGCTGGTGTAAGAGTTTTAACTGATGGTTGACTTTCCTCCTTCTCAGTGGGTTCATCTTCAATCACAACCGTCTTGGGTTCTAAAGTCTTACCACTTCATAAAGTCACTACCTTACAATATTCCTTACCCAAATTTTTTGGATTTTCTATATCCCTCGGCATGGTTCCTTACAGTCGATTACGAAGCTCTATAGCTAATTGACCCATTTGGTTCTTTAAATTTTTCAGTATTGCTGCTTAGCTTTGGATTAAGGTGTTATTCTTCACTATGTATACCTTCAACAAGTTCTACAAACTGTTGGATGACTCAACTTATGGTTTTGGAGCTTGTTGATTAAACCCTTAGAATTGGTTGGGTCTATTTTGCATGAGTGTTGTTTGGTCCATTTCCTTGGTTACTTCAAGAAAAGTTTGGATGGTTGTGCTATGAAGGATTGTAGAAGTTGGACTGTGGTCCGTGTCCACTTCAATTTTGGTGTTGATTCCTCACATAATAAACTGACTCGAGATTTGATGGGCAATTCTCGAAAGAATGACCATCCCCACAATATACGCAGTAAACAACATCAAACTGACTTGGTGACTGAGATGCAAAATTATTCAAAAGCGGTAAACTGTTTCAACATTGAAGAAATAGAAGATACCTAAATTGAGAGTGATGTAAATGCGTCCATTTCGTGCACTCCAGCTACTCATCTTCCTGAAGTTGCTCAATTTCTTGGCCATTGATAGTTGTTACTAGCGATCCTCTCAATGATCTTGTAAGCCTCATTATAAGACTTCGACAAGAAAGCACCATTCACAGAAGCATCTACCATCAACCTTGTATGTGCGTTGAGACCATTATAAAACGTCTCCAACTGGATGCAGTGTTGAATCCCATGATGAGGACATTTACGAAGTAATTCCTTGAATCTTTCTCATGCCTCATATAAGGACTCGTCATCCAATTGTGAAAAAGTATTTATCTTATTTTGCAACTTAGTGTATTTTTAGGTGGGAAATACTTAACCAAAAATCTTTCTGCTAATTCTTACCATGTAGATATTGAACTTGGTGGCAAAGAATTAAGCCATACTCGTGCTTGATCTCGCAATGAGTATGAAAACAACTTCAACCTCAATCTGTCTTCAGTAACATCGACTATTTTAAACGAATCACTCACCTCCATGAATAATCGAAGGTGAAGGTGTGGATCTTCTGATGCGATCTCGTCCAAGTATTCAACCAAATCGGCTGGTGAACCAATCGAGTTACCAACGGGGCCAATTACTCGTGCTCGAGTGAAGAAATTCAAAGAAGCTATCCCGAGCATAGTTGATCAAGTTTGGGGAGAAGCTTTAACTGGATTCATTGATCGAGCTTGGGAATGCTCAACATGCGCTCCATGCAACTTGCTTCAAACCAATTTTCAATTTTAGTTAGCTAATTCAGCTGCTGAATAAGACTTAAGCTATTTTAGTTATTTTAGTCATTATTAATTTGAGATTTAATTATGTCCTAATATGAGCATCTTTAATCTGTTTTAAGTCTATTAATTATGTCTTATTTCGTACAGCATTAATATATGTCTTAAGTCAGACATTTTAATTGTGTTTTAGCTTAATACAAATTAAATTATGTTTTAGTTTGTCTTAAGATTGCATTAAATCGAGTCTTTAATTTTTTTAGGATTATCACATAGACGACTGGACATACATGCATAATTCAGATTCATTGGAGCTCATTTATGAAGGAACATGCACCCGAACATTCATGTATCTTGGAGTTGCTGGGTACACTCTTCCAAGTGACCATTCATGAAAAGATATGTCAATAATTAAACCTTACTTGAGCTGATTAGCCACCTGCCTTTGTTCACACCCAATGGGTCGTCCAACTTCTTATGTTCACACCCAAGAGACTGTCCAAGTCTATATGTTCACACCAAAGACTATTCAGACGCCACAAGATACATTCATCAGCTGCTTGTACATTTGGTGAACCAATGAGGCATTTACTAAAGCTCATAAACACTCCTGACCGATCAAGCTCCTTGTTCATTCAGCTCAACTCCTAAGTCCACTTCATTGACTACTCGGGAACTCTAATTGTCAAAGCTGATGGCAACCTTCATCAATCAAATTCTTCAAGGAATTAATCAACTGAATCAATTAAATTCCAGCTTTATTTAATTTGATTACATCTTATCTATTCAGCTGGTACTTTGTAGCCTATAAATAGTTGACTTGTAACTTGTAGAAAGAACTTTTGATCATTTTATGAATTATATACTATTTGTGAGTTGTTCAACTCTCATTGTTCTCTTGTGACTCAAATTGACTTATCTAGCTCATCTAGTGGCGTCAATCTATTTCTGTTTGTGAACTTATCACTCCAACGAGTGTGGCGTTCAACCTATACCGACTGGTTCCTATCTTCAATAGATAGTGGGTCACGATTCTATCCTTCTACCATTGTCACCTTAAAAGCTCATATAAGAATTGGGTCTTTATTTATTAATATTGGTTCATTCTTCAGCTTTAAGTTTAACGACCATTAGCCATATCAACTTTGCATTTTCTTTATTAAAAATCTATCTTTCTTTGAAATAGCCATTTTTGTTAAACGAAACCATTACTACTTAATTTTACGACCGGGAACACAAGCGACTCGATTCAACCAACGAATACGAGATCGCCTCATCTTTCATGAGCATTCCACTAGACTGGCCCATCGTTTGGAGCATTTGAAACATCATTGGTTTCAATTCAAATTATCGTGCCTCAATCTCCGATCTCCTAATTCCTAGATTTAATTCATTGAAGAATGGCACAACGTATTGTCTTATGGCATGGTCCCTGTCATTAGCTATAAGGATTAGATTGTGCACATGATTGACTTTATTTCTTTGTCCATCATTTTAATTTCCAAGGTCCATCTCGAGTTGTCTGTGAGCTGATCTCTCATGTCTTCTATGTCTAAATGTCTGCTCGATTTCAGGGTCTACAGGTAATAAATCGATAATTCAATCTATGCTCATAAACACCTGAAAAATAAATCACAAAAATAAATAAAGAATAAAGAATAAATTAGTAATGTTAGAAGTTAGATGAAAATTAATAAAAAAACAAATTGGAAAGAATAATTTCACAAAAATGATTAAGGCAACAGTCCTTGACAATGGCGCCAAAAAGTTGTAACGCTCGGTTTGTGCAAGTGTACACAGTAGTTACCAAGTAATAAGTAAGTAAAAGATTTATCGTCTCCACAGAGGTTGTGTATGTCAGCCATTATTGTGCAAGATTAAAGTTAACAATTTGATGATAAAAACACTATTTTGAGTGATGATGATTAAGCTATCTAAATGCAAGATGATCCCTAATGCAATTTAACCTAAATGCCAAGTATGAAATGAGATGTATGAAATGAATTTAGTAGCAAAGACACAAAATTCAACAATCAATAACATGAATAGGCTATGATAATTACATCTTTCAACTTAGTTCATTTTCCTCATGTTTAACAGTGTTCAGAAAACATTTCATGGCAACTCGATGCTTTATGCGTTTTGAAAAAAAATTAAGTCCTCTCGAAATCCTTTTCTTCGTAAAACATGTATTTTACTGATCATATTAAACTAAGGGTTTCTTAGAATTTCTTAGAATTCATGTGAAGTAACAAGGACGAGTTAGGTTTAAAACATTTTAATCACATAAACTTAAAAACTATGCAAGATAATAGAGCTCATCAAAGTTATTATGAACCTTCAATTTAGTCGGGTCAGGACCTAAATTATGCATGCACATTTCAATTATTGCATCCACTAGTTGTTATCTGGTCAGGATCGCTCACCTAATTCTAATGCATCCAATCACATATGAATGAAATACATACTTGAGTTTAATTAAAAACATGATTGATTGAGGCACAAACACTATAAACATGATTTAAACAAACTTCATTGAATCAATGCAATTATCCAAGCTAAACAGATTTAAGTTACCATTGTTGATGACAAGATAACAAAGCACATTGCAAACATGATTAAAATCAAAATAACAAAGTAAAGGAATAATAAACTTTGTCGAATCAGTAGTCTCGTGAACTTTGATTGAAGATGTTCTCCTCCGATCCTTGTGTTGGTCTTTTACTAATGGCTCCTCAAGGTGGCCGGCCAAGGGATGATCTTCTCAAGGTTTTGATGGCTAAAGGAAATAGAATATTATGCGTGGGAATGAGGAGAGGAAAGAATGAGAGGAAGAATACTTTTGAAACGATAGATGAGGGAAATGAGTAAGGGATGTAAGGATGTGAGTAGGGGTATTTATACTTGAAGTAGATGGTAGAGTTTACTAAAAATAGGGATTGGAATCCCTCCATTGTCTCCATTGCTTGGCTGACCACATATAGTGGAAGTAGGTGGATGGTGGTTGCTTGATTTGAGCAAAAAATCGTGCTAAATTTAGGCATGGGTTGGACGGTTTTAAGGGCAATCTTTGTGTGTTGATTTCCAATGATTCTCCAAATGTAGCGACCTCCAAATAATGGTCCCAAAATTTTATTCTTGGCTGCCCAATATGCTTGTGCCGAATTTGGGTTTGGCTCCCCCTTGTTGAACGGTTTCATGACCCACTAAGCTTATCAGACTTGTCCATCATGTATCATCTTTTTTATTGGGTCAAAGTAACACCTTGATGACCCATTTATCATGGTTTCGTCATCCAACATAGGAAATAAATAGCTCATGTTCATGCAACTTTATAATAAGCTCCATATTATATCATCTCCATGGTTCCCTGCATAATAAATATAACACATTAACAATTAGCATGAAATAATTAAAATTATGCACAAAATTAATACAATAAAGTTCATATTTTCATTTTTTATAAGTTCATGCCCATCATCGAAATATAAACAAAATCCACTTAATTAATTAACAAATACTCGGGGATTAGTATTATTATTAAGTAAAAAGGTGGTAAAAATGACTAGAAAAACCCTATATAATTTAGAGTT
>JABEZY010274777.1:0-17109 GCA_013467495.1 Gossypium gossypioides
GAACTTAATAAATCGCTTAAATAACATAAATTATCAAATCAAAAACCTTTTTAAAATCACATTTGACTCTTAAATATTATTATATAATATTTACAAACTTACTCATCAGATTTGGTGGCCCCAAAACCCCTATTTCTGACACCATTGAAAAACGAGTTGTTATACATGTGACCTAAGTCAGGGAGTTACACGGGCTGGGACATGACCATGTGCCCATTTTTTGATTGTTACACGGCCTGAGACACGGGCGTGTGTCTCAGCCGTGTGACCCCTACAGTATGAAATTTTCTATCTTTTTCCCTAATGTTTCAAATGTTTCTGTTTTAGTCCTAAATCGTTTCTAAAGTGTTTTTAAGGCCTCGATGGCTCGAATAAGGGACAATATTCTTGTGTTTGAACGAATTGTGCTATGATTTATGAAATTTTTGGAAATGATTGTACTTAAGTTATGCTTTCACGGTAATGCTCCGTAACCCTATTTCAGTAACGGATACGGGTTAGGGGTGTTACAAGCCTTATCTTAGTGGACTTTGGTAGCCTATTTTATTGGTTGTTTCATGCATAATGAACCACCACTCTTGGGAATTTTTTAGAAATTTTATCAATTAAAAGTCATAAGACAAGGAGCTGGTACTGGAAATGATCATTTTAGTGTATGCCAAGGTTGTGAGCCAATTATTTAAAATAGTATCTCAAACCTATACTATAGGAAGGACAAGTTCATAAGATTTTCCCTAAACTTGAAAGTTGTTTTGGTTTTCCCACACGTTGGTCTCTTCTTCGGGAATCCATTTGTGCCCACTATCACCCTATTGATGCTAAAGTTTCTAAGAAATAATTTAAATGTCTGATGAGGGGGTGTACCCTTTAATTGGTGCAGTTAGTTACAATTAGGAATGTTTTCCAATACTATTTGTTAAATCAAAGCCGAAATGGTCGTCGAGACACTAATTCCATCAGTTGGTTAGATAATTATAATGTGCCTTCACCTTCAAAGTTTTGGCCATTTAATGGCACCAATAATCTAGCACAAGTCTTGACCGGGCATGCAGGTGAACCTCTTTTTTATTTCTATGAAGTTTGTGGGATTTGTTCTCACAATTGGATTATCACTTATGGTATTCCTCATTTTTGTTCTTCTTCATACGAGGCTAATACTCATATTGATAACCAAGCATCCAATATGGACATCAATACTCTTTCAAATGAAGCTCGCAGAAAAGAGAGAACCACCTCTACCCCTTCGAAGAAACCAACAATAGAGAAATATTAGAAGAGACCTAGAGTGAGTGAGGGCACTTAAGAATCTGATGAGAGTGAACATCCACAAATCATGTTGCACAGACTTATAATGGGACTCCCAACACCAAGAATTTCTTCTCCTAGAATCCCAAAACTTCTTGCAGTTCCCATGGAGTCTTCCTAATACATAGACTATCCAATTCAAAATGTTTATTGCAACAACTCATTTTCAAGTGGTGTCGAAAATAGTGGTTTCAGATTCACAATTTCAATGTGTCATTCCATAAATATTAATTATTTAATTTTTACGAAGTCATTAGTGTCGTATTAAATTTTGGTTAAAAAATTTTAATATTTACGTAGTTAATTAATTAAAAAGGACTAAATTGTGAAAGTTGAAAAAGTTAGTTCTATTAGATAATTGTGTTAAATAGTTTTTGAAATGTGAGTGGATAGACTTGTTTGGTAAATAAACCATATAAGATATTAGTGGACAAATATGGACTAAATTCGGTTAGTTGTTAAGTTAATATTAAAAGGGTAAATTAGTAAATTGAAAACTAAAATAACATAAACTAAAAACAAAACAAAAATATATCATCATCTTCAAGCTTTCACCGAAATTGAAGAAAGAAAACACCATTTTTTGAAGAAAAAGTTTCAGCCAGGCTAAGTGTTATGCATATCAAGAACAAGTAGATAACGGAGGAAAATGGAAAGTTGCTAAGTAGTCCATAAACTTTCACTGTCTCTGCAGTTTACCTCTGGTAAGTTTGTATGGTTTAGTTTCATATTAAATTAAATGTTATATTAACTATGAATTGAAATGTTGAATATTTTGATATAATTGAATTGAAATAAGTTGATGTGAGTCGAGAAAATAATTAACTTGAACACTTTTATTCGATATCATTTTGAGTTGATGAACATAGGATATGATACAATTTGAATGCCAATAAGTTTTTAATACGCGCGATACGGGTTTAATTTTGCTGAGATAATTATTATTGATTTGTTATTGTTCACTGAATATACTGAAGTCCAGCATTTGTTGTGGACTATCAAGTTTTATTTATAGTGATTCTAGTGTGTTACTAGGGGCATATGTAAAGTCTTCGGGCATGACACTTGATGCCCAAGTGTGTTTTTGAGGGATGTTAGCCTACGGGCTAAGTACTTGGTGCCCAGGTGTGTTCTCGATTGGTTAAACTCACTCGAGCGTTCTGGATGGTTAACCACGTATCCAAATCCGTTATATCGTTCATCGGGCAAATTTTAAATGGTTATACGATTTCCTAATAGATTAACTTGACTTGACATTGAAGGATCTAGTATTATTAAATAGATTACTCATTAAGTTTATTGATATAAGACTCACATGTTGAATGGTTGTGATTGACATGATTATAATTTATTAAGTGTTAATTTGTAAATTATATATATTTCTATGATAAGTTTATCGTTTTAACCGTTGAACTTACGAAGCTCTAGTAAAGCTTACTTGTGTTATTTCTTCTGTTTCTTTGTAGATTATGTGTTGTGGAAATCGGGCGATCGGATCAACTCGAAGAATCACACTATCCAGATATCTTTTAGTAGTTTTTAGATGTTTACTTTTGAGTTATATGGTATGTAATAGGTTTGTTTGTATATGTTTTGATACTTACTTCATATGCTAAATTTAGCTTAGTGTAAAGTTGTTTTAGTTTGCTTGTATATGTGCTTGTGTCTTTGGTATAAATAGTTACTTGTGAACTTGATTTTGGCTATTTGGCATAAGTCTCAAGGAAGTATTTGAAATATGGTATATTGTTTGTGAATGGTTTGAATGGTAATGGTAGATTAGGCATGAGATATTATAAGTATTTGGAAACTTGAAAGTAAACTAGTTAGGTATGAAATGTGATTTTGTTTTGGCAATTGAATTGTGGTGTTAATGAGGGCACATTGGTTAGGCATTTAGGTTGAGTTATTTGGAATATTTTAAGTTGGTTTGAGTTTGTTTTAAAGGTTTGTAATTAGGTGAATTTGGCATGAAATGAACTCTTAAAGATGAAATTTTATCGTTTTGAACATAGGTGTCAATATTTTGACATTTGGCATTGATACTTGACCATATGAATAGTTTTAAAACAAAAAGAATGCCAAAATAGTATCGATTTTTATTTGAGTATCGATACTTTTTCATAAAATATTAATACTATAAAATAATTATCGATACCTTTATTTTGTAAAGAAAACATAATTGAATTTTGGTATTGATTTTGAGAAAGGTATCGATTCAGTATCAATACCAACTAAGAATATTCATTATTAACTTTAAAACTTTAAAATTTTGTAAATCTATCCTATTATATGCCTAGATTTTACAATTAGGTACTTAGAGAGTTTAAATGTTTAATATGTTTTATTATATAGGATCTAAGTTATAAATAATTGAGTTTTTCTTTAGTAAAGTAGTTATCGATTGTTGAATTTTTTCGTAACATCTTTTTACTCAGGTCTGGCGACTGGGCCGGGTAAGGGGTGTTACACTGATCCTCTATAGGTTAAGGTCCCAATCGAAACATTACCATTAGATCAGCCTGTGCTTCCCACCAGCTCTCAACCACAATAAGCCTCTTTTGTAAAATGAATGAATTGTTTCCATGGCATGACTTATATACATCGGGGCTATCCTCTGTTTCTTTGAGTTCAATTTTCCAAAGTCAGTACGGTATGATACCTCCTCAATCGAAAGAGTCTCTCTGATCTTACCTTTTATCCAATCCAAACTCGTCTCATCTATCATTGATGGCCAAGTCTACACAAGCTTTATCTGTAGAGTATAGTCTATGGTGTGGAATCCTCCAAGAAATCAATAATTACCATAAAACCAAGGTTACAAACTTAGAGGAGACAATTAAAACTAAAAATCAAATGATAGATGAGCTATGCTACAATGACCAGGTTCACAGGAGCAATCTTGATCAACTCGATTCTTGCATTTTGACCTGGAAAGTAAAATGTAAAGACAGAGAGACCCAGTGCATTCGATTAGAAAGAAAGGTTAAATCACTAGAGGAGAGCGAATCCTCTCTAAAAGAGCAACTCAAATCTCAAGAGCTACGTCATAAGGCTGAATTGGATAATCTTCGTCAATCTAGTGAGGAAGCCTTTAGGAAATAACAAGAAGATACCGCAAGGAACTTGACTAAGGCCCTGCCAGAGTAAATATCTAATATGGTTTTCCATACTCAGGTAGCTGCAGGCCCGAAGAATCTAAGTCAAGTAGACTTTAATTTTATTAAGTACATCTCTATTGATTCCTTAAGCTTCAATGTTTACAATCTCGAAGGCAAGGATTGGGAGGAATTTCAAACAAAATGGAAGCTAACTGTTGGTTTTGTTGCCCCCAATACGCCTGAAGGAGGTGAGGAAGAAGACTTAGAATACTTATTTGATTTAGAGAAGGTTCTCGAGAACTTAGAACAAACAGAGGAGGCTCCTACTAAATCCATTGATCATAAGGCTGAGGAAGCGAATTAAAAATTTTATTTTTATTATGTCTTGTACTATCTTTTGTTTTCACAATGTACTTCTTTCCAATTTTCATTAGTGAATTAATCTTTTGTTTCCTCCACTATCTTTCTTATTAACATTTACTCATTAATATAACAAACATTTTCCATATAAACAAGAGATTCACGTACCTAAGGAACTTTGCTAGATTTTGTTTATTATGCATACATGACTTCTTTGCACAACAACTATCCGAGAACCAACTAAATCGGGATCTGATTCCAACTTGTAACGCCCTTAACCTGACCTGATTAGTCGAGTCCGGATCTCGGGTGTTACCTCACATATCCCTTGACCTTTTTTTAAATAGTTTACAAAATTATATTTCTCTAATTATTTTATATAACAATTTCACAGAAAATTTTAACATATGAAAACAAAGAAAGTATTATACAGTAACTTGTTACATTAAATTTGATATAGATCTTTACAAGATAAAATTTTGTTTAAAATCAAACTCGAAAGGTGCATTCCTAGACTACGCCATAATTCCATAGTATGCATAGTAGCCCGCTTCGCTAAAACTTAGGTACACTCCTAGAAACGTCCCTTTGGTTACACTCTATCCAAATACCTAAGACACAACAACAAACTTTGTAAGGACCAGAGTACTAAGTGGGGTGTACTACAAAAATACATTTATGAAAACGTTGCATTCTTGTATGAGCCATTACGCCCAACCATTCTCCTAAACCATTTATTATGGCAGATACCACTATAGTTTTGTCCGCACATGTACGCTAGATATCATACTCTTCAAAATACCAATTCTAACTTATTTGGCTACTGAATATTCTTTAACAAATTACTTGATTTTCCTTGTTGCTTAAGTACTACTCTAAAGAATATACCTTTAAAATTTGTTCCATCTATACTAGATTTTAATATTTATGCTATACTCAAATCAATTGTTCCTAAACATAGTTCATAGGCAATTACAACTCATTTGACAATTACTCACCCAGAACTGATTACCATAAGTTAGTATCCAAATCATTCCTTAGTTCACTATTACACAAATCCATGCTTATGATATAATACAAATATCAACCAAAAGAATTCCATATCAATTTCATTCAAAACCACAGATATTTAGAATACCCATATTCTAACTTTCATAGGATTTCAAGAAAAGTCCTTAAATTTAGATATAACCTCAATATGACAGATTCCAAGAACTTTGATTCAATCATTTCTTAACCCAAATGAACTCATAATGACAAATCCTTAAATCTCGCATAGATACAACTACATATATACCCAGCCTTTTTAGATCATCACGATAGATACCTTTATCATCATGCAAAAACACAATTTTTTTCAACAACTTATTCCATTAATTCACAGATCTTACTCAACCTTTAACCGTGAGCATAACAGTACTTTATCTCAATCATACTTATTTCAGAAAAAAATAAATTTATCCATAACTCACCATAGAAACAGAGAGACACATCTTGTAGATATACATAACAGATCATGCCACAAGGGCCAAATAGAACATGCCATAAAGGCATCACATGAATTACGCCATAGAGGCATCATAGAAAGTCTCGTTTTTATTATTTCGACAGACTTCACATATGGTGCCATGGTTTCTTCTTCATGGACTTATACAGAGGTTCATGAATCATGATCTGTCGTTTCGACTTGCATATTATTCGATGTTACACCATGAACATACATACAAACATATTATATTTTGCAATGGGTCTTGACCGGATGGCCTTTCTCACATTCATGTATCGTGTTCTCCTTTTCTAGTCTCATCTTACTAGAGGTTACATCGTAAATGGTTCTAGATTATACTAAGCTGCCAAGGTTCTCTACCTCATGGTGTTACACTCGTTCTCAATTTGTGATATGTCAATCTGGTTAGCATTGTAATTGCCTTACTAGAGGCTACACAATGAGACATTTCTCATTATTTACTTACCCAGATGTGATCGTATTCCTAACTGACATTCGTCTAGCATCACAACTATACCTGAATTCTTACTAATCAATATTCTTCTTAACAAAACTTTTCACATATCATCATAAATCTCACTTCATCTTTACTATGATCATACATTTACCAACTATTATAGATATCATCATCCTTTATTCATATACTTCTACCTGAAAAGTTTACACAAGAGAGTCAGAGTAGAGACTCACCTAAACTGTATTTCGAGGATCCATACTTGGACATCTAACATGATCCTACAGCAACAATTACTTACAGAACATAGAAACACCATTAAAACTTATTCGTATGCTTTCTACCATCATCTCAAACACTGACAACCCCCAAACAAAGCCTTTTTCTTACATCTTACGGTTCATACACTCTTTACAGACTTACTCCTTCCGAACTTAACATGTAGAATTGTAATACTTACCCAGAGATAGAATAATCACTGATTAGATTAATATCTTTAGCTTTAAGTTTTTAGAGGAAGAAATACTATTGAATCACAATAGAGGAACTAGTAAATAACATAATCAGGAAAGAGAACCTGCCTCCGAAACTCTTATTTTTACATATATATATACAACCTTAACTCACTTACAGAGATTCAACAAGTGTCATTTGAATTCAGAGTTTTTCCTTCACAATGGTCTACAATTTCTGAAGAGAACATAAATGAGGATCTTAATAATAAATATGATATCAGTCTATCCAGTTGGTTCCTAACCAGATTTCCTTATGAATTAACTATTAGAGTACTTCAAACTAACTAGGCGTACTATACCTTTGGCGATAGCTCATATTAAAGATACTGTGAAATAAAATCCTCCTCTTCAAATAGCCAAATTTCTAAAATAAAGTCCTTACCTACAATCTTGATGATTATTATACGCCCATTCTATTCACCAAAAGAGACATTTAGGCAGACAACATTTTGCCAATAGGTTACTTCATACCTACACACTAACTTAAACCCGCCAGATTCGGATGTTACACGTGTACACAGTGGTAAACAAGTAATAAAGTAGTGAGTAAAAGTATCGTCTTGGAAAGGAATATATATATGCAAATATTGCGAAATTATAAACTAAAAAAATGGTGATAAGAAAATAAATAAGTGTGAAGTGGGAATTAACTAATTAACTAAAAAATGCAAAAGTAAAATAGAGCAACAATTCACAAAGTTTAATAACGATAACATGAATGAGCTAGAATAATTACACACCTCAACTTAATTAATTCACAACAATGTTTAATAAATGTCTTGGGAAAATCCATGGCAACTCAATTGTTTATTAACATAAAATCTTTAGTCATAAGCTTCTATCAAAGTCCTATGTTTATCTATTAGTCAACATGCATATGTTTAAGTCATATTTAACTAAAGATTATATTCTAAAGTACCATTCCTTAGAAATTATGTGAAGTAACAGTGATATGTCTATACTGAAACACTTTAATCACATTAACTCTAAAGTTATGCAAGGTAATAAATACCTTTTGATATTATTACTAATTTGACCTAATTCATCATTAAAAGATCAAACATACACCATTCAAATACCGTGTCTAGTAATTACCATCCGGTTCTGATTAAATAACTAGTTCAGATGTACTCAAACATTTACCATGCATGAGCAACATGTTAATGATTTTATTTGGATGAATAATCAATTGAGGCATAGAACATTAAAAACATGTTATGAACAAAATAAATCAAGATGCAATCATTCTAGCATAAACAAAGCTAAGTCATCATTATTAAATAAAAATCAATCGAATAAATTGCAATCATGTTTTTCAACTTAGAATAAAAATAAATATTAAAGGAAAGAAAAAACTCAAGTAGAATCCAATGGCTCTTCGTGACACTACTCGTGGTTGTTTCCTCCTTTCTTCTCATTTATTCTGATGCAAATTTATTCCTCAAGTGGACGGCCTTGATAGCTTTAACACTCTAGAACTTCTCACATAACTTTCTCTTAGATGTAGGGGAATGCGAAAATGAGAAAATGAGAGAAGTGAGATGCTTCGATAAATGTTGGTTGATCGAGTGATGCCCCAATGATGATGAAAGGCTCCCTATTGTGCCTTTTCAGGTTCATAGGTAACTCTACTTCCTGGATTGCAATTAAAACTTGAAACATTAACTTCTCTGGTTCAAATCGGGGCTTTGGAATGAATTCATTCGTATTAGTTTCCAACAAAGTCAGATTTTTATCCTCGTCATTGTTACTTGACGAGTTAGATGCTAAGATACGCTTCAATGGATCGTCTGCTAATGCAAGACCCTAATTTGTAGGGATAAGCGACTCAATCTCAGATGTTGAAAAACGTTCCTCACCTACATCAGGATACTTCATAGATTGAATACATTAAAGGTTACCTGATCGTCTTGTACTCGTATAGTGAGTTCCCCTTTCTGGACATCTATCGATGTTCTACCATTTGCCAAAAATGGCCTTCCCAGAATGGTAGGGACTTTTTTGTCTTCCTCAAAATCCAAAATAAGAAAGCCAGTGAAAAAAATAAATTTGTCAACACATACCAAAACATCTTCAATCTTTCCCTCCATATGTGCTATCGATCGGTCTACCAGTTCAAGTGTAACAGTTGTCAGTCTAACCTTTCCAATACCCAATTACTTAAATATAGACATGGGCATCAAGTTTATACTTGCTCCCAGATCGCATAAAGATAATCCGTAATATGAGTTTCCAATGTAACAAGGTATGGTAAAACTCCTCGGGTCCTTCATTTTAAGTGGCAAGTTGTCTTGTAAAAATACGTTGCATTCTTTTGTCAAGGTAACTATTTCAAATTCCCCCAACCTCCTTTTCTTAGAGAGGATGTCTTTTATGAATTTGGCATAGTTCGACATTTGCTCCAGAACTTCCACAAGATGGATGTTGATATGTAACTATTTGAGCACATCTATGAATTTCTTAAATTGTGCCTCTTGTTGTTTCTTTTGAAATGTCTATGGATAAGGAGGTGGTAGAGTTTTAACCTTAACGGGACAATATTTTTGTGGTACAAATGTATCTATGTTTGTTGTAGGCATTGAAACTTCAGGACTATTCTGTTGTGCTTATGCTTCGGTAAAGGTCACAGGAGCAGGCTTCTGCATTGTGGGAATTTCAACATCTGGTTGACTTTCCTCCCAATTTTTCATTACAACAAGCTCATCTTCAACTTCAACAACCCTGGGTTCCAACACTTTTCCACTTCTTAATGTGATAACTTTACACGGTTCTTTGTCTGTATTCCTCGGATTTGTAGTGTCACTTCACAAAGCACATTGGGTTCTACTTTTGAGCTCGTTGCTTAGCTATCCCATGTGGTTCTCCAAATTCTTTAGCGTCATTGCTTGGATTTGAATTAGGGCATCACTCTTTTCCATAAATGCCTTCAATAAATTTTCAAGGCTATTTGAAGGTTTAGTAGGTGGAGGGTTCTAAACTTGCTGAGGAAACCCTTGCGGTTGGTTTGGTCAAGATTGCTTATAGGAGTTTCTAAGACCGACCTTTTGATTGCTCTATAAGAAATTTGGATGACTTTGCCATGAAGAATTGTATTAATTTGATTGCATTTCTGACCCACTTCTATTCTAATTTTGGTTACCTATGTAGTAAATGGATTTTGGGTTTGATGGGCAATTTTAAAACATGTGACCATCTCGACAATAAACACAGGAAAGATGTTCAAACTAGCTTAGCTGCTGACTTGACATGTTAGCATTAAAACCACTAGCAGTAAAGTTCTTAAGCATTGAAGTCATAGATGATACTTAGGCTGCTAAAGATGTAAGTGCATCAACTTCATGAACTTCGACTACTCTACTTCCTGTGGCTACTTTAGTCAACCACTGATAATTGTTGCTAGAAATTCTTTCAAGGATCTCATAAGCTTCGTTGTATGATTTTGAAATAACAACTCCATTGGCTGAAGCATCTACCACCAGTCTTGTATGTGCATTGAGACCATTGTAAAAAGTCTCTAACTGAATATAGTGAGGAATGTCATGATGAAGACATTTTTGTAACAACTCCTTGAATTGCTCCCATGCATCATAGAGAGATTCTTTCTTGAGTTGCTGAAGCGTTACGATTTCATTTTTGAGCTTGACATTTTTACTCGGTGGAAAATACTTTATCAAAAATTGTTCATCCAATCGTTGCCATGTTGATACTGAATAAGGTGGTAAGAATTCAACCATGCTCACCCTCTATCTCTCAATGAGTATGGGAATAATTTCAATCTCAAAGCATCTTCAATCGCTCCTACTAACTTGAATAACTCACTTACTTTTATGAATAAGTGGAGGTGCAAATGTGGATCTTCAGTAGGCATTCCACTACATTGGCCCATCGTTTCCAAAATTTGGAACATAACCGACTTTAATTTTGGGCCTTACAATACTCGAAATGAGTTCATTCAATAAAGGCACGACATATTTCCGGATGGGACGATCTCTGTCATCAGCAACAAAGACCAGATTATGAGTTTTGTAAAAACCTCATTGGTTTTGATTTTGTCGTAGAGGATCCATTATCACTTGAAAATAGTTAAAATTACTAAAAATAAAAATGAAATAAATTTAAAGCAAATTGTAAAATTTCAATTTCACAAATAATTACTAAAACATAGTCCCTACCAACGATGCCAAAAACTTGTCACGAAATTATTCGAATGATGTGCAAGTGTACATAATCGCCAACCAGTAATAAAGTAAGGAGTAAGAGTATCGCCTCACAAGGACTGTATATACAAATATTGTGAAATTCTAAACTAACAAGATGGTGATGAGAAAATAAATAAGTGTAAAGTGGGAATTAACTAATTAAGTAAAAAGATGCAAATGTAAAATGGAGCAGCAATTCACAAGGTTTAATAACGATGACATGAATGAGCTAGAATAATTACACTCCTCAACTTAATTAATTCACAACAATGTTTAATAAATTTCCTGGGAAAATCCATGGCAACTCAATTGTTTATTAACTTAGTATCTTTAGTCATAAGCTTCTGTCAAAGTCCTATGTTTATCTATTAGTCAACATGCATATGTTTAAGTCATATTTAACTAAAGATTATATTATAAAGTACCATTCCTTATAAATTATGTGAAGTAACAGTGATATGTCTATACTGAAACACTTAAATCACATTAACTCTAATGTTATGCAAGGTAATAAATACCTTTTGATATTATTACTAATTTGACCTAATTCATCATTAAAAGATCAAACATACACCATTCAAATACTGTGTCCAGTAATTACCATTCAATTCTGATTAAATAACTAGTTCAGATGTAGCCAAACATTTACTATGCATGACCAACATGTTAATGATTTTATTTGGATGAATAAGCAATTGAGGCACAGAACATTAAAAACATGTTATGAACAAAATAAATCAAGAATGTGCAATCATTCTAGCATAAACAAAGCTAAGTCATCATTATTAGATCAAAAGCAATAGAATAAATTGCAATGTTTTTCAACTTAGAATAAAAATAAATACTAAAGGAAAAAAAACTCCAAGTAGAATCCGGTGGACGACCTTGATAGTTTTAACACTATAGAATTGCTCATTTAACTTTCTTTCAAATGTAGAGAGAATACAAAAATGAAAAATGAGAGAAGTGAGATGCTTCGATGAATGTTGGATGATCAGTGATGCCCCAGTGATGATGAAAGTTCCTATTTATTTTAGAGAGGATCCAATGTTCCTAGCTACTTTTAGCCTAAAATCCCTTGATTTTTTCTCTGAAGGTGGGTGGACGATCACGCTATTTTTGGAAGGATGTTGCTTGATTTTGTCCTTGATTCAAGGGAGGAGTTGCTTGATTCCCTCATAGTTGATTTGGTGGTTGAATTGGCTGATTACCAAGTATTCATGGATGGTTTGGGATCATTCCTTCCTTAATGGATGGTTTGGGCTCTTTCCACTGTGTTGAGCTGTCCAGTTTTGTTGACCTACTTTAGAGCTGGGTTTAGAGAAATTTTGAGTGTCAATTATCATAATTGGGGTGTCCAATGATGATAATATATCAGCCCACATTGTGTAGATATTTTGTTGCAATGTTGCTGTAGCATTAGGCGTCAAAGTGTGCATTTCAGTCCCTTTCCGCTTCTAAGTTCACTAGGCACTTTTATGGCTAAAAATTAGTTTTTTAGCACATAAATTGAGCAAAATGAATTGTTCTAGATAAATCTAACTATAAAAAAATTAGAACAATTATAGTAAAATTTGCTATTAAACACCCCGGACTTGAATGAATTTGTAAGTAAAAAGGTCTTAAAATAACTATATATTTTAAAGTTATCACATGTATATCTAGGAGGTTTAGATATGGTTCTAATGTATATAAATGTATTGGTATGTGATAAATTTTAATATTGGGCATAACTTGAAACCTACCTAATGCATGATTTTGAGAATGGTTGATGCCTAGTTGAAATGGTATATTTTGGTTTATATGTTTGAGATATGTATGGAAATTGAAATGGCATGTTTGGATGTGAATTGGAAAGAAAGTTCCTATTTGGATGACATGTCCTAAGTGATGTTGAAATGTTTATGTTTATTTCAGGTTTATGTGACTAATGTTATGAAAAGAAGTTGAAAATGGATAATTGAGTTTATTGATATGTCTTGACACATATGAAATTGGTTATTGGGGATTACATTGTTAGGTTTATTTGGAGCAATTGAAGAACATACTTAAATGATTCATTTTTACTAGAAATAGAGTCCACGTCCCAATGAGCAACTTATCTCATCGTAAGTCAGCCTAAAACAATGATTCACGTCTTGACGTCTAGTGGCCTAAGATCACGACGTGACATGCTATTTTGATGGCGTCACGATGTGGAGGAAATGACATCATGACGTCGCCCTAAATTTTTAAAATCTTACAATTTGGTCCTGTTTCGTTCTAAGGTTGTTAAAAGAGCTTTCGTAAGCTCGATTAAGACTCATAATTGTTTGTTTATCAGATTTTGAATGTAATTGACTCGTAATAGGATATATAAGTGATTAATTTGCTATAAATTTGATGGTAGATGCTTCGACAATGACTATAACATCCCGTAACTCAGACCTGACGACCGAGTTGGGTGAAGAGTGTTACAATACCGCTTAGTATTAGTTAAACATTAGACAACCAGTGAGCTAATATTTCCTTCTATTTTTCTATACATGCAAAAACCACGTGAGGATAATATACAAAAGGTATTAATGTAATTCATGAATAATTCTATTAACTAATTTGTTCGAAAAAATAACAAGTGTACAAATCAATATACTACACTTAGAGCACTAGACCCAATAGTATAGGGTCCCTAATGAAAGAATGTGAAATTAATTTTTATATGCTGCTAAATATAGAAAAATATGTATAGCTCGGGTATAGGGACTAAATTGAATAAAACGTAAAATATGAGTGTCTATGTATTTGGTTGTGAATTGGGTGTAAACTGATAATACTTTTATTATTGAATTATCGGACGTAGCTAAAGATAACGTCGCGTCATTGCGAGAGAAAGGAAAGGTGAGAGTCGTTGACGAGTAGCAGACAATCTCAACTTGCACTTTTATGATTCGAGATCATTATATATATACATATGCATGTTGATTTCGTGATTATCCATCGAGGTAAGCTTATAATTTTATATGAATTGATGAGTATTGAATGATATTGAATGCAAAAAAATTGGATTGAATTGAAAATAGTAAACACAAGCATATTATAACTTGTTAAAGTGTTTGTAATATGATTGGTGATGGGAACTGGAATAGAATTATGATATTGAATATGAATTTATATGTGAATTTGTTATAAATGTAATTGGATTATTGGTACATTATTAACTGTTCGGGTAGAGTTAGGTAGAGTTAGGTATAGTTAGCATGCCAGTTAAGGTCTATAGTGTCTAAGGAGATTTGATAGAGATATGACAAAGATTTATACCCTCGACCTTGCACTTTCGTGCCTTGGTGTGTTGGTTGGATATTGGTGTGTAGGAGGGATATGATTTGATGCCTTCGGGCCACGCTCTACGAGCCACTAGTGTGTTCGATGATTATGCTCCTACGAGCTATTAGTGTGTTGGATGGGTCCTATATACTTGTTTGTTGAATTCGAGTCCAGTTAATAAGATTATAAAGTATGAACTCGATAAATGATATTGAATTGAAATTATTTTATGAAACGGTACCACAAGTACATATATGTGAAATGTGATTTACGATAGCATGCAAAAGACCATGCGAACCGATTTATACGAGTTGAAGGGTCGATTGGTAGTAATCAAATCAATAGTTTCAATACGAAAATGAATGATGATATAAATGAGTAGTATGATTTGAAATGGAAGTATATGCATGATTAATGTTTGAATGTTAACATGATAAGTTATTTAGATTGGTGATTGTGACATTATATGGATTGACACATATTATATTAATTAGTTCATATGATATGTTAAATAAATTTGAAATGGTTAAAACTTAGCATGCACTGATCGTATATATATTGTGCTTCATTTCGTTTATATAACTTGAATTGTGAAAATGCCACTAAGCTTTATCATTCGATGTACGGTTGTTATTTCCATGCGCAGGTTCTAGTAGATCCCGAAGTCTCGAGACGTGATTCAGTATCCAATCAACAGTCTTCGACTCAACAATGTTTGTATAGTCCCTTTTCATTTGATATATGGCATGTACCTAGGTTTTGAGTTAGTTTTGTATAATATGTGATCATGTTGATATTTCAGTTAGTAATGGTTGATTAGATGTGGCTAAATGGCATTGTATGTGTTGTAATTTGAGACTGTTGAAATTGGAATGAACTTGATATGCAAATGTGATATTAGGTTGGATGTAATGAATTTGTACTAAATGGTTAATACAAAAAGAAGTGTAATGCCGCAACTTGAATCTACAAAGAGCAACATCGCAACCTCAAACTTCCAAAGTCACAACAACACTCACTATTTTGATAAGATCGCGACGTGATATCCATGGTGTCGCGATGTCAACCTGATAGTTTGAAAATTTTACAATTTGGTCCTTTTTCGACCTCAAGTTATCTAAAGAGCTTTCGTAAGCTTGTATAAGGCTTGTATATGTCTGCATAACATGTATTAATGATGTTTTGAACTTAGTAATATGTATTAACTGTTATACTGAATTGTAATTCAATCGTAATTACTCCAGCATCAAATGTGACATCCCATAGCTCGAACTCAACGATCAGATCAGGTATAGGGTGTTACAATCCTTGTTTTCCAATAGGAATAGTTACCATTTTCTAGAATAAGGGGATGAGTAGTCGAAGATCCTTCCATTACTAGCAACAAACAACTCCAAGAATCACCACTAATTATTTTAAGTACGTATCTTTGATACTAATTGTTGGAACTTACAATTGTTAATTTCTTAGAAACAATCATTTGAATGGAAATGTCTAATTATAGTGGCCACTTCAGTTGCCGCTATGATGAACAAGTAAAAAAAGTACACAAAGGTTTATTTACGCAATTCGATTTCCCTACATCTACAGAGCCTAGCCCAATGAGTAATTCCACTATCTTTAATCCACAATAAAACAAGTGAATCAAGCCCTATCACTCTCCAAGTGTAGGGACCTCACTTATGTACCTAAAAACTTGAACACTTACTTCTAAATTTCTTGAGAATTTAGGTTGTAAACTCAATCTGCTTACACTTCAAATGCACTCACAAAAGAATATCCTCGATGAATAATAAAAAGTTCTCTATGCTCTCATACAAAAACCTATACAAGTTTTTTAATATATAGAAGGTTTCAAGACTTACTAGCATACTAAAGATCAATTACAATCCAACCCATTAGTAATAACAACTACAAAATAACCAAAAGCAATATATTAATAAATTCCAATATAAAACAAACATATGGAGATTCATTCTTCAAAGAAGTCTTCACTGCAATCTTGATTGATTCTCCACAATCCAATGGGTGTAATTGATTGATCAAGTTTAATTCAATCTTCAATGATAGTTATTCCAAATAGATTGGTTTTCAAATTTCGGCTTCCATACATCAAGAATATCAGCACAATTCAAAACCCAAAGTTTTTGTTTCAATAAATTGCCAACTCCAACTATTGTAAGTTGTTGGACGATCACAAGGTTGATGGAAGTAGCCACTTCCAAGTGGCACTTAGCAGGCCGCTTCAAAAACTTTCCTCAACATCTTCACCACCAAAATTCAACATTTTTCTCGACTATCTAAACCTACCATTAAGTCATTCCTTTTATAAATAACTAGTTTTTAATATCACGTGAATTGCACA
>JABEZY010275033.1:2830-15967 GCA_013467495.1 Gossypium gossypioides
CATTAAAATTACTAAAAATTACTTTACAAAATAGTCCTATTTAACAACCAAGTTTAATAATTTACCCTTAAACTTCAAGAACACACCAAAATCATTGATGATTTAATCCATAAAATTTAATAGTTTTACAAATTAGTCCTCGGGTTAGCTAGATAAGCTTAAACGAACTCAAAAACATAAAAATTACTAAAAATGGGCATCAAACACATACCGAATTGGAAACCCTAACTAGGCCAAAGCTTCTCCACCTCCTTCCATGGCTTTTCGGTTTAGAAAGAATGAAAGAAGACGATAAACTTGAAATTTCCATCAACTTTTGTTTTAATATTTATTTACCTATTTACAATTTTACCCTTTTTATTTTTATCCAAACTTAACAATTTCAAGCCCATTACCGCCCACAATCATCATCTATGGTATATTTACCATTCAAGGGGGTTTAATTGCACACTTGATTCTTCAATTATATTAAATTCCAACTAAACAAACTTAATTTCAATTTAACCCTAAACTAATTAGGACTAAATGAGCAAATAGCCCAAAAGTTAGTGGATTCCATCATGTCACCACCGCTTGGACCTTTTGACCATGGTTTAATCATCATTTTGGTCCTTTAGTATTTTAAATCTATAGCAGTTAACCTTTATCTCTTTTACAATTTAATCCTTTTTACCTTAATTAAGCAATTACTCGTAAAAATTATCAGACCAAACTTTAATTCATCTATAATACGATTTTGTAGATATTTAATAAAAATATTTACAGCCTCAAATTATGAAAACGAGGCCCCATTACCTCATTTTCAACAACCACTTAACTTTTGGACTAAACCACTTATACTAACCATTAATTAAATTAATTTTTCATCAAATCAAAATTCAATATAAAATTATTATTAACTATGCGAACTTACTTGTCAGATTTGTGGTCTCAAAACCACTATTTCTGGTACCATTGAAAAATGGGTTGTTACATGAAGTGCTTGAAATCTCTCATAGTTGCAGGTCATTTGTCTGAGGTCTACGGGGCTACACCGATAACTCCACAGTCAAGTCTACGGGGCTACTTAACTCGAAATACTAGATTTGGTCACGAGTGACACATTGAAGTCATTAAGTTCGCGATTTCTACATTTTCCTTAATATCTTTCAGCACTGACTAGCACCAAACATGACCATCCTTTATTCGTCCCGCGTATGTCTCAACCAACTTTGGAAACAAGGCTGCTAATCAAAAATATGTTTCCTTGACCACTGAGGTTACCGAAAAATGGTGCATCCCCTTTAGTACGAAATTAATGCATTCTGCTAAATTTGAGGTCATGTCCCTGTATCTTAGTCCTCCGTCATACGATTGTGTCCACTGCTCCTTTAGTATCACATCGAGAATTTGCACACCTAGTTGATACACATCCCTTAGTCTCTCCAACATTTCATGGAATCAATGTTGGATGAGCTCATACCTTGTCAATGACTGACTACCTATAAACGCACTATCATTTATAGAATAAATATAACACCAAAAATATGAGAATTAAAAACGACGGTGTTCGTAAGTGCAATGGTCAAATTGTAATATAGATGTAAAACAAAATACCATAAGTATTTTGAGGATCTTACCCAAGGGAGGATGGAATAAATAATGAAAACACTTCTACAATAACAAGCCTAAGTAGTAATAATTATTTCCTATATTACGATGAACCATAAAATAGATTAAAAGGAATAAAAATAAATAAATAACGATAAACAAACAAACTAACTAAATCAATAAACCAATCAAGAAGATTAACTTGCTTCAGGGTTTGTAACCAACATATAGGGGTCTAGAATGGATTAGTCATTGAGTAAGCAAGTATTACCTCCCGACCTCTAATTCACTTAATCAATAGGTTGATACTTACTTATCTCCCGACCTCATTTTCTTAACCAAGATAAATTACGATTTACTCTGTTTGACTTATCTTCTGACCTCGTTTATCCTATGATAACTTATTAGGGTTGTCAAGCCTAACAGTTTAAGAACACATAATTTATACCAACTAATCCATCTCGGGAAATCTTAAATCCCCCATTAATCACATCCTTATCCACTTATTAATCTCCCTAAGGGATTTAGCCACTCATGTTATTCATAATCTCAACTTCAATTGAATAAACCATGTGAGAAATACGACTGATTCAGAGAAGAAAAGAGTTTTGAATAATTGTGGATTGAATATCAAATGGAGAATGGAGTAGTAAATCTCTCGATTGGAATAAAAAAAATAAAACAAATGCAACAGAAAATATAAACTAAATACTTTAATTAAATAAACAAGTCCTTGAATTAAAACTAATTCAAGATGAAAAACAAGAAAGTATTTAAAAAGCCGAAAAGAAAATAAACTAAAATTATTTCTAAACTTCGAGGGTTTTTTGAAGGCGTCTAGGACGACTTGATTACGTTCAACTCCTAATGTCTTATTTATAGAGGTGTTGGCAATACAAATTATGTCTTCGGCACATCCTAGGTCTTTGAGTAAGTTTGATTGCGTGGACAAAAATAACCCTAAAATACTTGGGCAGCACATCGTTCTTATGTCACATCACACTCCTTGCATGGCGTGACATGACACCTAAATGTTGTCTTGTGTCGTTCTTTTGCTATTTTGACATTCTAGGAAGCTTGTACATCACTCGACCTTTGCTTCTACATCAATTGGGCATTTATATCTATATCCTACACACTCAATTGAACCAATTACCATAACCTAAGGCCCGTGTTGGCCTATTGGGTTAAAAACACTTATTTTTAGTAACTTTTAATCTTAAGGCCTGATTATTGAAAACGTAAAGTAAAATCCTAAATTGCTTAGAAAACAAGCTCTTTCAGTGCGAAATTAACTCAAATTGACTACTACATTTAATGACAGGTCAAATATCCCAACACTTAAGTCTTTACTTATCCTCAAGCAAACTATCCAAAAAATAAAAATGAGACTAAACTAAAATTGAAAACAATAAATAAACATGCAAAGAAAATAAAATGTACTTTGAGCTGGATTGATACACGAGATGGGATCAGAGCATCAACACTAGGAAGAATTGCCCAAATATATAATTCTATCTAGAAATTTAAACAATTTACAGTAATTTACATTTAAATCAATTAGTTTAGTAAATTACAAAGTAAGCAAGTTAAAGAAAATTAAATATATTTCTCCATCAAAATGTATATACAAATAGAGTATTTATTTTTACAGAGTATAGTCAGTTTGAATAATTTTTCCTACTCAGTTTATATTTATCCATGCTTTGAACTCTAATGCAATAATATCCTCGATAACCCTTATGAATCTTTTTTTTTATTATATATATTTGTGCCAATACTATCGAGATTTTTCTCGGACACTTTTTTAAGGGTTATACTAGTCATACTACGCCGTTCCAATAACCATGGATTTTACCGAGTATTTTCTATTTAGTTCAAACATCTTATATTTCCACAAATGTAATTACTTATTCGTGGCTACCTTTATCACTTGGTATATTTGATCTCTTTTATCTATTTATAGTCTAATAAACTGAACTACTTAGTGTAAATATAAACAACCTAAATTATTTAATTTCAAGATAAATTTACAATTTAAACAAACAAACTCAGTATATGCTCTTAACCAATCACTTATATTTCTATAAGCTCAAGCAGAAACATACAATACAAAATTTTTAAAACTAAAAACAAGGAATAAAATAACTAAAAAAAATTTAAATTTTTTTTAAGTCACTCCCACATTTTATTGGATACATTGTATCTAATATGCAACTGAAAATATATAAAAGAAAAAAAAGAGATTATCTGATTAGCGTGATACGTGCAGTCTCGAATTACTCCTCCTTTCGGTTTTAGCTCGTGGATGTAGTACCATAAAAATAATGGGTTTCTAAAAAAATGGACAGCACACAAATATATATACATGTAAACTACAAAATCCTAAATAATTAAAAACTAGAGCAAAAATTAAAAATCATCCCAATATAGTACTAATATGAACAAAGTGCAAAGAATGTGCCCAGCTCCTTTCGGTTTTAGCGCGTGAAAAATTCTCCAAGATTTATGCTATTTGTTTCTTGTTTTCCTATTTGTGAGTCTGCCTTTATTCCTTGGTGAATAATTGGGCAGTAGGGGGTGGGTGGGTGGTGTCCCTGTTCGAGGGTTGGGTCTGTTCGAGGGTTGTACGCTGATGACAACAGTATGCGGTGATAGGAATTGCGTCAAATCAGCGTGGGGCACGGCGTCGAGAAAGTGTGGTTATCGTTAATCGGTGATTTTTGTCCTTTTTGCTGATTTTTAATGTAAAGTTTCTTGATTGCACGTACCATTTTTATTCTTTTGCATGAAACTCAGCATCCTGATTGTTACTATTGGCTTTCTTGGTTCTACGTTCATGGGCATTAATGGCTGGAAAGGTTCTCTTTGACTTTTCTACGAGCGGTGCATGAATAAGTTGATTTTTGAGTTGTTTTTCTTATTTCTTGCATTTGTTACGTGTGTTCCTTTATTTCTTGCATGTGCTCTTTATATCTCCCCCAAGTACGTAGAATTTTACCATCTAGGGTTTTGATGGTTTTTCTGTTCTCCTCATTTTAGCTTGTGTTTGAGTTATCTTTCTGAGCTTGATAGATTCTTGGTTTTTGCTGTTGAGTCACTTTCTTCTCCTTATCGGTGGGAACGATTTCCTTCTCTGGTTTTGTTGTAATTTTTTTTTTATATCATTTTCGATCTCTCTTGGGAAGATTTTGTGTGGCATGTTTTCTGGTTTGCTCCTGTTTTCTTCTGGCTTCATGTGGATGTAATCTTGGCTTCCATTTCTATAATACTGTGTTTGAGTTTTCCTGGGTTGGGCCGTTTATTTTCATCTTGTGAGTGATTCTTTGTGGTTCTCTTGGATCGATTCTTGCTACTCTCCTCGTGTTTGTGGTGTAGGTAGGCGTGGCTGCTGTTATGGGTGTGTTGTCGAATTTTGGCGTGTCCAGGGTTCGTGGTTGGACGTGGTGCGGGCTTTGGCTCTTGACTGACTGAGCTATGGCTGAGGACTTAAACGAACTATTAGAAAATTTAACCTTCTCTGAAGAAGAATCGAAGAGAGTGTTTAGCTCTAACCGCTTTTCAACAAACCCTAAAGGATATGAGGCTTGGGCAATCGGAAAAAAAACGTCGAATGAAAGAATAAACAAAGGGGCTATGTACAGGGTCTTAAGATCTCTTTGGTTCACAAAAGAAGAGGTAAACTTTGTGGAGTTAAGAGACAAAGTCATCTTAGTTAAGTTTGGGGTCGTTGAAGATAGAACAAGAATCCTTAACCTTGCTCCATGGCTCTTCGATCAATGTCTATTTGCCCTACTTCCGTATGTGAAGGACCAGGAGATAGAAGATTATATCTTCAACCTAAGACCTTTTTGGATAAGAATATACAATATACCATTTGATTAGATGGATAGACAAACGGCTTTAGAAATGGGAGAAGCTATTGGTGAGGTGATGGCAATTGATTGGAGGGATAGGGATGGTGGCTGGACTAATATATCAGAGTGAGGGTAAAAATAGATGTTTTAAAACCCCTAAGGAGAGTGGTCTACCTTGTGGGACAGGGGGATATCGAAATCGTTTGCGCTATAAAATACGAACATCTTTCGACATTTTGTTACAAGTGCGGAATCATCGGTCATAAAACACAAAAGTGCAACAAAGAAGGGGTCCAAACGGAGTCAGACAAAATAGAGCTCCAGTATGGTAATTAGCTTAGAGTGCAAGTAGGGGGAACGACCCAACGGAAAGGAAACTGGAGGAATGGTGTTGAATTTTTAGATGGCAAGCAGGGGAGCAACACTGAGACAAAAGTTAACGAGGAGAGAAGTGGTGAAGAAAACGAAACCATGAGAGTAATCGAAAAAGAAAAAACTAAGACAGGAGAGGAGGAGTTTGGATCGAGCTCTCCTATAGAAAAACGGCCAATCGTGGCATCCTTGATGGAGGGGGAAGAAGTCGATGTAAGAGGAAAAAGCTAAAGGAGGCAATGGGGAAAATCTCGATGATAGTCCATTTCATTTAGTGCGGAGGAAGCTCTTAGACAGCATCTCACCTTGTAAGGTGGTGGCCGGCGACCAGCCCCGCTAAGAGCAATGAAGTTCCTATGTTGGAACTGTTGTGGGCTTGGGAACCCTGCTACAGTTCGGTAATTGAAGCAACTTCTCGTTGCGACCAACCCCGAAGTTATTTTCTTTGCAAAACTAAGATGCATGCTAACAACTTCTCTCGTGTTCGAAATCAATGTAGGATGGAAAGATGTATGGCTGTTAATGCTATGGGAAAGAGTGGTGATTTAGCTATGATGTGGAGGGAGGGTACCAATGTTGAGATCCAAAACTATTCTTGCAATCATATCGACTCTTTGGTCCACATGGAAAACCAAAATCCCATTCGTTTTACTGGCTTCTAGGGGCACGTTGACCCTAACCAAAGAAAAAGTTCTTGGGTTATGCTTAGAAGGGTAGGAAGCTCTGTCAAGGAAACTTGGATTATCAGTGGTGACTTCAACGCCATTCTTAACGAAGCAGAAAAGGAGGGTGGCCGAAGGAAACCGAGAGCATTAATGGATTACTTTCGAGAGGTAGTTGAGGAACTCTCTTTGGTTGATTTAAAGACGGAAAAGGGGTGGTTTGCATGGGTTAACATCCTTAATGGGAATGTGATTGTTAACGAGAGGCTCGACCGTTTCATGATTTCGGCTAACGATGTTGCTAACTTCCCGTTCATCGAAACTAAGGTGGTGCGTCAGTCAAAGTCGGACCACGATGCTATTTTTTTAGATACCATGGGGCGTAAGCCGAATGAGTGCTCCAGAGACCCCAGACTTAGATTCAGATACGACGTTTGTTGGGCAAAAGAGACGGCTGCGAAAAACATTATTAAAAGTGCATGGGGTGATAAGGAGCTGGACGTTATGGGAAAGATTAAGAAAGTGGGCTAAGCCCTTGGTCAATGGCAGTACAGTCGTAACAAGAAAATGCGAAACCAAATTGGTATTTTAAAAGCAAAAATCAACAATATCATTGATGGTCCTGGTAGGATGTACGATGGTAGAAAGCTGAAAGCTTATGCGCATGAAACTTGGGCAGCTGCTGGACAAAGAAGAAAGCTATTGGGCACAAAGATCGAGGGTTAAGTGGTTGAAAGAAGGAGATAGGAATACTCGTTTTTTCCACGTTAGGGCTACGAGTAGAAGGAAGAAAAATAGTATTGAAAGGCTGAAAGATTTGAATGGTTGCTGGAAAGACAACAACACTGATATTTGTGCGATTGCCAGGGAGTATTTTCACAACTTATTTGAATCAACTTTGTCTCCTTATGAGGTGCTTAATCTTGACTACATTGATAATTGTATTTCAGATGACATGAACGAAAGGTTAACAAAGGAGTTTTTCGGACAAAGAAATAGTAGAACCTTTCAACCAAATGGACCCTCGGAAAGCGCCCGAAATTGACGGTCTCTCAGGGTGCTTATTTGAGGAAAATTGGGAGGTGGTGGGAGCGGATGTCTTTAAGCTGTGGCATGAGGTTTTAGAGGCAACAGAAATGTGGATAGTCTAAATGAAACGATTATTATTCTTATTCTAAAAATTAATGAGCCTATCGACATGTCTAACTTTAGGCCTATTAGCCTTTGCAGGGTCATTTATAAAATCATAGCCAAAAAGTTCTTGCAAATCGGTTGAAGGACACTCTTCCAAATTGCATAAGTCAGAATCAAAATGCGTTTGTTCCCAGTCGAATGATCCACGACAACATTTTAATTGCCCACGAGTTGTTACATTACCTACAAAGTGCAAAGAATGGGCCAAGCAAAGGCTTTGTAATCAACTTCGATATGAACAAAGCTTACAACCGAGTGGAGTGAAACTTTATTGAAGAGGTCATGAGAAGGATGGGTTATGCGGATGTTTGGGTGGAAAAAAATTACGAGTTGTGTTCATTAGGTCCGCTACGTGATCAAATGCAATTCGGTTCTTTTAGAGACTATTGTTCCGGAACGGGGGCTTAGACAGGGAACCTCTTTCCCTCTATCTTTTCCTTTTTTGCATGAAAGCTTTTTCAAGATTGTTGATTCAGGCCCAAAATAAAAAATTGATAAGGGGAGTTCGGGCTAGCACTAACGTCCCTAGCATTAATCACCTTTTTTTTTATCGATGACGCACTCCTTTTTATCCGTAACAGAAAAAAGGATGTAGAGGAAGTTTTAAAAATTATAATGAATTTTACTAAAGATTCGGGCCAGAATATAAACAAGGAAAAATCTATGATTATGTTTAGCCCGAAAACTCCCCATTCTCAAAGACAACTTTTTTGCAACATTCTTGGGATGCGTATGGTTAACAATCTCGATAGCTTCTAGGCTTACCATCGCCAATTAGTAAAAAGAAGTCAATTGGTTTTACTAATATTATGAACCGTTGTTCTGTAGGATAAACAGTTGGTCGAAAAGACTCATTTCATACGGTGGGAAAGAGATCTTCATTAAAGCCATTCTCCAATCTATTCCGACATATGCTTTTTCTGTCTTCCTTGCGCCTAAAGGAATCATTGAAAAGCTACAATCGAAGATGAGTCTCATGTGGTGGACGAGTAACGAGAAGAACCGTGGGTGGGCCATGATGGCGTGGGATAGAATGTGCCACCCGCAAGGTATGGGGGGTCTTGGTTTCCGGGACTTGCACCTTTTCAACTTGGCCCTTCTTGGTAGACAGGTGTGGAGACTTATGCATTTTAAAGATACTTTATGCTTCAAGGTGCTTAGTGCCAAGAACTTTCCTGATGGGGACGTTTTTCGGCCAAAAGATTGTGACAAACCCTCGTACACTTGGTCCAGTATAGCTAAGGCCGCCGAAGCTCTTCAAGAGGGTTTTGTTTGGCTTGTGGGGGACGGAAAAACAATTGATATTCGAAGGGACAATTGGGGTTTTGAAGGCCTTAATGGTGATTCTATTTGTCACTCTTTGTTGACCAACAATGAAAGAAAAGCGCAAGACCTGTGGGACCACGACCGCATGAATTGGAATAGAGATAAGGTGATCGAACTTTATGGTAATTTACTGGGGGATCAAATCTGTAATTTACCCATTATGCACAATGGTGTTACTGACAGAAGGGTGTGGTGTCATAATCCTTATGGTTTTTACACTTCAAAGTCGGCTTATTCTTGGCTTTCCCTCAAGAAGATAGGGTTTGGTCCTCACAGAGCATTTTGGAGAACCATTTGGAAACTAAAAATGCTTCCTAAGATTCGGGTTTTCAGCTGGAGGGTCGGTCATAATATTCTTCCAACTTATGATAACATCTCTCGGATTCGTTAAAACTTTTCTAAAATCTGCCCTAGGTGCAAGAACAGAGAGGAGACGCTGATTCATGCACTGAAAGACTGCCCTGTGGCTCATGAAATTCTAACTTTCGGGGGACTTAATAATCGGCTGATCGAAGGGAGCTATGACCGGTGCATTGACTGGTTGGAAGATGTCCTTAGAGAGTTGGACGTTAAGGCTGCAGCGGACTTTTTTACTCTCCTCTGGAACTGCTGGAATAACAGAAATAAGTTGGTTTTTAATGGTAAAGACGATGAAGCGAGGGTGGTTTGGTAAAGGGCAAAGGCTCTTAGTCAAGAGTTTAGAATTTAAAACCTGAATGAAAAACCTGTGATCCCTCCGACCCCGGTGAGCAAAACTTGAATGAAGCCCCCTTCTGGTTATATAAAGATCAACTTCGACGCTGCGGTCCTGAATGGAAGAGTGGGGTTTGGTGTCATAGCTAGAGATTCGAAAGGTTTTGTTATCGGGGGCAGCAGTGGTTTTAAAGAAAAGATGATGAGTGCCGATTGGGCGGAGATGGAAGCTTTTGATGAGAGCTTGAAGATGGCTTCCATTCTTAATATTTCAAATGTTATTTTTGAATCCGACTGTGCAAATCTGGTCAACAAAGTCAATAAGAGGGAACAGGACATCACTATTATAGGTTGCTGTGTCAAGAATGCGTGCAAGGCTTTTAATAATTTTGACTCGGTCAAAATTAATTGGGCAAACCGGAGCAATAACCAAGTGGCGAATTTTATGTGTAAATTTGCTATTCAAAATAGTTGTAATTGTTATTTTAAAATGGATTATCCTTAGGAGATTCATGATATTGTAATACATGGTACAATAAATTGAGTTTGACGTTAGGATCTTTTTATCAAAAAAAAAAAACAACTCTTGTAAAGAGTTATAATTCATGCCATTAGACTGGGTCAATTATATGTACTTAAGTGAATTTAGTTGCATTTTATGATATTATTTTAGCATTTTAGATTATTGCATAAGAAGTTTGGACGATGCTTAAATATTATTATCTGTTACTTTTAATTACTTGTAGTAGGGTTGTGTTTGGTGGTTTGATAGGTGTAGGTTGAGGAATGAGAAATAAAGGAGTGAAGGTTTGTCGAGGCAAAAGGTAGGACATTTTGTCAACATGAATGCTGTGGCAATTCTAGGAAGACCGAGTCAACACTCAACGCATACCAGTTTCAGCCCAACTGTACTTGTACTAGAAAAATCTGCCTAAAAAAGAGGAGAAGATAATCTTGAGATGTTGGTTTTTATCCTAGAAAAAAAGAATTTAAAAAGAGAAGATAAACATGGGTTGTTGGTTTTACCTTAGGGAAAATGCTATAAAAAGCCAAAGGAGGCAACCCTAAATAGTGAATATGGGTGGAGATCCATAGGCAAAACAAGAGGGTAACAGTTGAGCAGAGATGGAAAAAGGAAGATGAAAGCAGTCCCTCTCAGCCACCACAGGACACGGTGCTGCTGGAGTGTGAATTGGACATGCGAAAGTTGTCTTTTCGTCATTCTTCTGTTATTTCTTAACTATTTTTCCATGAATTGATTTAATGAAAACGAGTTGAATGATATTTTAGTTTTGAATTTTATTTGCCAACCCATGAGCTAAATCTCATAGGGTTGGGATTACATGATGAAACCTTTATTTTATTTAATGGTTGAAGCATAGATCTAAATCAATTTACTGTTTCATTCAATTTTTTTTATTTCTAAATTGTATGCATGCAATCCCTAGACATAGATGACTGTGCAGCATGCCCATAAATTAATTTAATTTTGAAAAGGTTGGATTAGTTGGATTAAAATTGAATGATATGAGCAAGTATTCGATAGATACTTGTAGTAGACTCTAGACATAAAGCAACGTTCACACAGAAGGAAACAGTGTAGGGTACCGTATTAAAGGCCTATAAACACAGGCAAGGTAATTAAGGTTTTTGCTCTCGAAAGAAGCAGACCACTTTAGAACTCTTCTGAGCAATAGATTGATTACGATTTTGCCGAGGCATTTTTGACAGTAAGGGTAGATTCTTAATAAATCCAACTTTCCATATCAACCTCGTATATCCCTTATCCCTTACCGTAGTATATTTATCATATCATTCTTAGTTATTTACTTGATCGTTTACATAATATGCCTATAGTAATTCTCATAATTGCCATTACATTTCTACTCTCGTTTTGCCATAACATTTCCAAGTATTCATTAATTCCACATATTGCATACATCATTATTCTTTTAATTGCCACTGCAAACTTACCATAGCTTTAGCATAGCATTAATTGCATTTTATTATAATAACTTGACCACTTTTGTGCCTCAATCCAATCCTCGTGGGAACGATACTCGCTCATCACTTTATTACTTGATTCGACGTGTATACTTGCACAAATCGCATATCATTTCACACATGACAAGTTTTTGGTGCCGTTGCCGGGGATCGACAATTTGGAGTAATTTGGTTTGGTTATTTTATTTAATTCCATTAGTTTTATTTAACTTAGTTATATTTAATTTCTACAAGTTTGCCATCAGTGTTTGAGAAGGCACATTCCTGCTAACAAAGAGTATTCTTTTGACCTAGAGATTGAGAGAAATTTGCGAAGAAGGCAAAAAGAATTGAGAAAAATGGCTAGGAACGAGAATGATCTTGGTCTCAATGATAATCTGAATGGTCAGGACGCTAATCCTAATGTTTGTAGGGTGATAGATGAACGAGATAGACCAATTCAAGAGCATGTTGTGCCAATTTTGGATGACCTAAATCCAGGGATAGTTAGACCACAAATATAGGCATAACAGTTTGAGCTAAAACCAGTAATGTTTCAGATGTTACAAATAGTAAGACAGTTCAGTGGATTACCAACTGAAGATCCAAGACTGCATTTAAGACTTTTCCTAAAAGTTTGCGACTCGTTTAGGCAACAGGGTGTTCCTGAAGACGCCTTGCGACTTAAACTGTTTCCATATTCTTTAAGAGATCGTGCGAGAGCATGACTGAATGCTTTGCCGTTAGGAATAGTGGCATCATGGAATGATCTTTGCTAGATATTTTTGGTACGATATAATCCCCAAAATATGAATGCCAAGCTTAGAAATGACATCACATATTTTTAGCAATTAGATGATGAAACATTATATGAAGCTTGGGAATGATTTAAAGACTTGTCCGATGCATGGATTTCAGCATTGGACTTAGATGGAGATGTTTTATAATGGGTTGAATGCACATATGAGGATGGTAGTTGATGCCTCCACCAATGGTATTTTGTTGGATAAATCTTATAATGAAGCATATGAGATTTTGGAAAAGATTGCCAGCAATGGTTATTAATATCCTACAACAAGAGTTTGGATGGGTAAGAAAGCTGTTGGTATCATGGAACTTGATGCAATCACTTCATTGACTTCTCAAGTATCATCTTTAACTAATATGATCAAACGGTTCAAGAATCGTGTGTTTATTGTGGTGAAGATCATGTGTTTGATGAATCCCCATCAAACTCAACATCGGTATTGTAACACCCCTAACCCGTATCCATCGCCAGAATAGGGTTTCGAGGCATTACCAGAGATTACAAAACATTTTCGGATAATTCGAGTCATCTACAATTCAACTTGGCTTTCATTAGATAACATCATATACTATCACATTGACCAATTATTTATCTCATGAACATTTAGTTCATGTTTTCTATTCACATTTTCATATTCAATTCACTATTTCTT
>JABEZY010275120.1:0-13273 GCA_013467495.1 Gossypium gossypioides
ATTGTTTTGGCTTCACCCTTGCGGTAGTGGCAATTACCATCTATCCCTGCGATAGTTCAGCAACACTTGTTATATTTGATGTTGGCAATTTATTGAAACAAAATCTTTGAGCCATTAAGTATGTTGATATTTTGAAGATATGGAAGCCCAACTATGAAAACCAATCCGTTGCATTGTGAAGATTGAATTGGATTGGATTGAACAATTACAACCCTTTGATTATGGAGAATTGTTCGGGATCAAATTGAAGGTTACCTTGAAGACTAAATCTCCATCAAATCATGTTTTATTGAACTTTAGTAGTATATTATTGTTGCTATATTGTAGTTTTTGATTTTAAGGGGTTGCATTGTATTCAATCACTAGTACGTTAGCAAACCTAAAAACATATATATTACTAGAGTTGTTTAGGTTATTTATGAGAGCATATTGAGTGCACTTCATTTCTTCATTGAGGAACTAATTATGTGATTGCCATTAAAGTGTAAACAATTTGTGTTTATAGTTTAAATTCTCAGAGAGAGAATTTAGAGGTGAGTGTTCTAGTCTTTAGGTATAAAGGTGAGGTCTTTATACTAGGGTGTGATAGAGTGTGATTTACTTGTTGTATTGCAGATTAAAGATAGTAGAATTACTCACAGAGCTAGGTTCCGTAGATGTAAGAAATTCGAACTGTGTAAACAAACATTTGTACTCTTTGTTATTTTGTTTACATATTTTTCGCAATGCCAAGTGCTAATGGCCACTGCAATCGGACACTTCCATTCAATTGAAGCAGTTCAAGCAATTAACAACTTTAAGTCCCAACTGTCACAACCAAATTTTAGATATTTAATTTTGGTATTGATGAACCTAAGTAAGTTGGTAAACCAAGTAATAGAATTTATTATATTACATTTTTGTTTTACATGTGGGCCGGCTAACTATCTTAGTTAGAAGCCATCTATAATGTTCCATTTATGTGAAACAAGCTAATGGGCTTAAGGGAGAATAGGAGGAGCATACTTGGTAATAATAATTTGGAAGTGGAGGTTGGTGGGTGCATGTATCACAGACTTAGATTTATGCGCAACCCATGACACATGGATGAGGATTGGTGGTCGGTTATAGATTAGACTTTAGTAAATTTTATTTGTTTTTCCTTAAGCTGGAAAAGAGAGAAAGAGGGGGTTTTCATCTTTATTTCCTTCTGGCAAATTTTTTGTTCTTTCGGGGTGGGGTTGGGGGTGAAGGTGTGTTAGCACCGGCTGCATGTGGGCTGAAGACATAAATCTAGCTTGTTTAAGACCTGTTTCTTTCAAGAATTTCACTAGGGAGCTTGCGTGAGTGGTGGTAGCAGCTTTGGAGACTTCATTTTTGGTGAGTTTCGTGAGATCCTTATACTTTTTAGGTTGGTATGTTTACATGGAAGTGGAGGTTTACCTGTTAGCGTGCTGAATTGAGTTTCAAACTTGATGTTTGCATGACAATTAAACACGTTTAAAGACAAGAACATTGGTTATGAAACATTGTCAAATTTCAGGATAAAATGTATGATTTATACATGTTATAAGTTTAATTAAGGATAGAATTTTTTTGTTGGGTTGGTTGTCCAACTTCTAGACAAATTAATTGTAATATCCTGTTTTAAGTGATATAAAAAAGTGGTTTCGAGACCATAAATCTGACGAGTAAATTATTATTTTAATATTATTTTAATGTGTACAATAATATATTAAGGTCATGCTAAAATTTCGTTAAGAAAATTTGATGTTTACATAGTTAATTAAATAAAAAGGACTAAATCGTAAAATATGTAAAAGTTGAGTTCTATTAGTAAAAAGGGTTAAATGACTATGAAATCTTAAACTAAAGGACTTGAATCGAAAATAGACCATTTATATGGGATAGTGGATGTGCACGGAAAGGTATTAATGTAATTATGATAGTTTTTAAAGGTTAAAATAGTAATTAAACAAATTAAAATTAAACTAAATGAAACAAAAATTGTTTCACCTTTCTTATTTGACTCCACCACCGAAATAGTGAAGAAAAAACACCATTTTTGGTGCTTTGAAGATTCAGCTAGCATTGTTCTTGCATGTTGTCATTTTTTAGGTTAGTTTTTAATGATTTTTATGTTTTTGAGATCATTTTAGCTTAATCTAGCTAGTCTAGGGGTCAATTTGTAAAACTATTAAAGGTTGAGGGACTTGCCATGAATTTTTTTGATTGAGTTTTGATTTTAAATGATAGATTATGAGTCTTTGTTGAAAAATAAACAAGTTCTGTTAAATTATTTTTGATGAAATTTAGAATTAGGGATTAAATTGTTAAAACCTCAAATTCTAGGGTTTTATTGTGAAATGATGGTAAATATGATTTGTTTCAAGGTCCTTTACATGTTTGGTTAACATGGAATTAGACTAAAATGGTTAGATTTTAGTTATAAGTTTAACGACTAAATTGTGATAAAATTAAAATGTTAGGGGCAAAATGGTAGTTTTGCATAAATATGAAATGTGGATTAAATTGAATACTATAAGTATTAAATGGATTGAAATTGTCTATTTAGATAAAGATAAAGCACGTACTGACCTAGATCTAGGCAAAGCAAAAGCTTCGGATTAGCTCGATTTAACTTCTACGCCCTAGTTATCGAGGTAAGTTCGTATGAACGGTTGTTATATTCATGTTATTTAAATGTATGTTATTGTGTTATTCATAATGTAATTGAATGATGTATAAACAAATCAATGCTATAACGGTTATCAAGTCTCGGTTGAACCGTAGAAATTCGTGGGGATACAAATGAGATGTCATTAGAGATTTCATGTTTTGGTTCCTAGTCTTGAATGTCCTATCGATGGCTGAGGTCCTGCATTTATTGCAGATACTCCACAGCTCATGTGAGCAGCATCGTGTAGCTTACATTTCGACCCACAGCTCGTGTGAATAGGCCCATTTCACAGCTCGTGTGAGTAATGATGTAAAGGAAAGTTTACGGTTATATGTAAATGCACACTTTGTGTGAGCCTTCCTATGTATTCGATGAAATTCTAGATGGTTCAACGGGAAAGAAAAGGGATTGAAAAGCTAAGTATTCAAATGGAATCAAGCATGATCTTATAGAAAGAATGCATGAAGTAATTGATGTATTACATATGGAAAATAACTTATGCTATGGTTGATTCATTTGAGTTATCTGTAAGTGTGCTAACTTGTGTATTGATGATGATGTTTAGGCTTGTACCAAGATTGTGGTTTGGGTTATATTATGCTTATACTTTATGTTATGTAAACAAAATGGTAAGTTAAGTTTTATTTTCTACGAACATACTAAGCATCAATTGCTTACGTAGTTTCTTTCCTATGTTTTAAAGAATATCAGAAGCTTGATCAGTTTGGAAGCTCATCGGAGATCTATCACACTATCCAGCATAAATATCGATAGTTTTTGAATATTTTGGCCAAGGTTATAATGGCATAAATTGGGTGAATTGTAATGGCATTTTGCTGAATGCTTAATTGGTGAATTGGCATGAATAAGTTGTATAAGTTAACTTTGTTGCTACCATTTGATGCCTTGCTAGATTGTGTCATATTGGCTATCTTATGATGCATGTTTTGAATGGCTCATATGATATGTTTTGTATTGGTATGTTTATGGTCAAGTTTTGGTATGGTTGGAAAATATGAAACTAGAATTTGATGTTTTAAATTTGGTAAAATTGATATGTTTAGGTAAATGATGATGAATGCATTTGAGGTGCCTTTAAATGACATATTGGTTAGTTGATTTAGGATTCTTGAAATGGCAAATCTATGTGTGTTTAGATGATGTTTTGGTGTAATGAAAGTGTGCATATTTGGTCTAAATATTTATGTATGAAATGGTATTGTAATGGCTTGATCTAAGGTGAATTTTTGGTCCACACGGCCTGAGACACGTGCGTGTGTAGCACACGGCCTAACGACACGGCCGTGTGTCATCTGAGAGTTCCTTTGTATGCAATTCAATAAGTTACACGGCCTAGCACATGGCCTGGCACACGGGTCTGTAGGGCAACTTAGAGAGTTACATAGCCTGGCACATAAGTGTGTGACACGAGCGTGTGACCTTACTCAGAGAGTTACATGGGTGAGGGCATGGGTTGGGACACTACCGTGTATCCTTAGTTCGAAGTACACGACCTAAGAGAGTTACACAGCCTGGCACACGGGTCTGTGGGGCAACTCAGAGAGTTACATGGCCTGGCACACAGGCGTGTGACCTGGGCGTGTGACCTTACTCAGAGAGTTACACGGGTGAGGGCATGGGCTGGGACACGGTCGTGTATCCCTAGTTTGAAGGTTACACGACCTAAGACATGGGCGTGTGTCTTAGCCGTGTGAGGCACATGGCCTGGCCACACGGCCGTGCGACCCCTATTTCTAAATATTTGTGACTTTTTCCTAGACTTTTCAAATGATTTCAATTTGGGATTGAATCATTTCTAAGGTATTTTTAGGGCCTCGAAGGATCGATTTATGGACGGTCTGTATGGAAATGACGGGCTTATGATTTGTTTATGTTATTGAATGAAGTTAAGTTTAGATGTTTCTGATTGTATGGTAATGCTCTGTAACTCTAATTTGATGACGAATATGGGTTAAGGGTGTTACATTTAGTGGTATTAGAGCTATGGTTTAGTTGATTTTCAAACTAAACGTAACATATATGGAGTCTAGAAATACATGTCATTATATAACCTATGATAGTCTGATAGCTCTTAACTCAAATTGAATTACGTTTTCATATAGATAAAATGTCATCTAATCGAGTCAATTCCGATAAAGTTGAAAGTATCGCACAAGCCTCCATTCACGGAGTAGCTTCTAGTGGTAGTAGGCCCGTGTCTGAGGGCTGCGCAGGAGAGGTTAAAGAATTCTTCTTCCAGATGATGTCCGAATGATNTGAGGGCTGCGCAGGAGAGGTTAAAGAAGTCTTCTTCCAGATGATGTCCGAATGATTTTTTGAGTTCGTGAGAACGAACCCATGGCTCAATGACCTCCACCCCCACCCATACCCCAATCGGTCCCCGTAATTCTTTAGGGTTTGGATCAAATACGTACAAGCAAGCCTCCAATTGATAAAATCAGAAAATATAGGGCTAAAGAGTTCCGTGGAATAGCCGAAGACAATCCAGAGATAACAGAGTTCTGGTTAGAAAATACGGTGAGGGTTTTCGATGAATTATCTTGTACACCAGTTGAATGCTTGAAAGGTGCTGTTTCTTTATTTAAAGACTCGACTTATTAGTGGTGTAATACATTGATTTTGGTAGGACCGAGGGATTGTGTAAATTAGGAATTCTTCCAAACAGAGTTCAAAAAGAAATATGTAAGTTAGAGGTTCCTCGACAAGAAACGTAAAGAATTTCTGTAATTGAAATAGGGTCGTATGTTAGTGGCTAAATACGAGAGAGAATTTGTACGACTCTGCAAATATGCTCGGGAATGCATACCATCTGAAGCTATCATGTGTACACGGTTCGAAGATGGTCTAAATGAAGATATTAAGTTACTAGTCGGGATTCTTAAGCTGAAAAAATTCGTAGTTCTGGTTGATAGAGCACACAAGGCCGAAGAGCTTAGTAAAGCGAAAAGAAAAGTAGATTTTGAGGCTCATGATACGAGAACTCGACCTATGGGAAAATTATTCTCGTCTCCATCGAAGAAATCAAAGGAATTCCACAGTCATTCCACAGTCATTCATCAACTTTGGTGGATTATTCTGGGAGAGATAAAGGAAAGCATCATTCGAGTTTGAAACCTCAGGCTACATCTGTAGCAAGTGTGGGTAGTGTCAGGAACAACAAGCCTGAATGTCAGCAATGTAATAAACGACACTTCGATAAATGAAGGTTGAAAGACGGGTCTTGTTTTAAATGTGGTTCCTACGATCATTTTCTCAGAGATTGCCTAGAAAGGTTTGATAAAGAAAAGGCTCAGAAAACTCATTCGAGTAATACTGCTGCGAGAGGGAGACCACCCCGTAACACTGGAAATGTGGGTAACAGTTGAGGTGGAATGAAAGATACTGCTGTTAGATCTGAGGCACGGGCACCAGCTAGGGCTTACGTAAATTGTGCTCTATAGGAAGCTTTAGCACCTAATGTGATCACTTGTACATTTTCTATATTTGATACTAATGTTAATGCTTTGATTGACCTAGGGTCAACACACTCATATGTATGCACAACTTTAGTGTTGGATAAGAAAATACCTTTTGAATCTACTGAATTTTTGGTTAAAGGAACAAACCCTCTAGGTCAGTATGTATTAATTGATAAAGTCTGTGGGAACTGTCCTTTGATGATTCAGGGTTGCAACTTTTTGATTGATTTGATGTTATTACCCTTTGATGAATTGATGTGATTCTGGGTATGGACTGGCTAACTCTACATGATGCTATTGTGAATTGTAGATGAAAGCATATCATGTTAAAATGTTAGAATCATGAAATGATTCGAGTTGAATCAGATACATTGGATGGTACATCTAATGTTATCTCAACTATAACAACACATAAATATGTTAGAAAGGGCTGTGAAGCGTATCTCATTTATATATTTGATTCCAGGGTTTCGAAATTGAAGTTAGAATTGGTTCTAATTGTATGTGAGTTTATAAATGTGTTTCCAGAAGAATTACCAAGGTTACTGCCGATCAGAGAGGTTGAGTTTGCTATTGAATTAGTGTCGGAAACATGTCCAATATCGATAGCTTCGTATAGAATGAAACCTATAGAGTTGAAAGGGTTGAAAGCATAGTTGCAAGATTTGACAAATTGGGGCTTTGCTCGGCCCAACTTTTCTCCTTGGGGTGCTCCTGTTTTATTTGTTAAGAAAAAATACGGGTTTATATGATTGTGTATTGATTACCGATAGCTCAATAAAGTCACAATCAAGAATAAGTATCCGTTACCACGTATAGATGATTTGTTTGATCAGTTGAAAGGTGCGACAATGGTTTCAAACATCGACCTTCGTTTTGGATATTATCAGCTACGGGTTAAAGACTCGGATGTGTCGAAGACTGCTTTCAGAACTAGGTACGGACATTATGAATTTCTTGTTATGTCATTTGGTTTGACAAATGCACCTACTGTGTTTATGGACTTGATGAATAGAATATTTAGATCGTACTTAGACAGATTTGTTATGTTCATTAATGACATTCTGATCTATTCCAGAGATGAGATAGATCATGCCCAGCATTTGAGAATTGTTTTGCAAACTTTACGCGAAAAATAGTTGTTCGCTAAATTTAGCAAATGTGAGTTCTAGCTTCGAGAAGTTGGATTTTTAGGGCACGTAGTGTCGGCAGATGATATTAGAGTCGCTTTAAGTAAAATCTCAGCTATAGTGGACTGGAAACCTCTGAAGAATGTGTTAAAGGTGAAAATTTTTTTGGGTTTAGCCGAATATTATAGAAGATTTGTCAAGGGATTTTCGATGATTGCTACACCGTTGACGAAACTGCTACAAAAAGATGTCAAGTTCGAATGGTCTTAGAATTGTGAGCAAAGTTTTAGCCAGTTGAAAGTGTTGTTAACCGAGGCACCTGTGTTGGTTTAGCCAGAGTCTGGTAAGGAATTTGTAAGTTATAGTGATGCTTCATTGAATGGTTTAGGCTGTGTTTTGATGCAAGAATGCAAGATGATAGTATATGTTTCTTGACAGTAGAAACCACACGAAAAGAATTATCTGACTCACAATTTAGAGATTGCAGTTATCGTATGTACCTTAAAGATTTGGCGACACCATTTGTACGAAGAAAAATGTCATATTTTCATGGATCAGAAAAGCCTGAAGTATTTGATGTCACAGAAAGATTTGAATTTGAGATAGCGTAGATGGCTTGAGTTGTTGAAAGATTATGATTTGATCATTGATTATCATTCGGGAAAAGCTAATGCCATTGCTGATGCTTTGAGTAGAAAATCTTTGTATGTTTTGTGAGTTTTGAACACATGATTGACGTTAATTGATAATGGTTCAATTTTAGTTGGATGGGAAGCTAGACCAACGTTTTTGCAACAAATTTGTAAAGCTAAAAAAAGTGACGATAATTTGATTGCTAAATGGAAACAGATTGACTCGACATCTAATACAGATTTTCATGTTGGTTCAGACGACAGTTTGTATTTCAGAAATCACATATGTGTTCCGAAGAATTCTGATCTCCTTCAGATGATTTTATAGGAAGCTCGTAGCAGTAACTTATTGATTCATCTTGGTAGTAATAAAATGTACGGTGATTTGAAATAGATGTACTTGTGACCAGGTATGAAACGGAAAATTTCAGAGTTTGTATCAAAATGCTTAATATGTCAGCAAGTTAAAGCCGAACATCAGGTACCTTCTAGTTTATTACAACCTGTGATGATTCTAGAGTGGAAATGGGAATGTCTTATGATGGATTTTGTATCAGGATTGCCTATATCTCTGGGAAAAAAAAGATGTTGTATAGGTTATTGTAGATCGTTTGACAAAATTCGCGCATTTCATTCCTGTGCGTACAGGTTTTTCACTTGAGAAGCTAGCAGAATTGTTTATTTTCGAGATTGTTAAATTGCATGGTGTGCCAGTTTCTATTATTTCTGATAGGGATCCACGATTTACGTCTTGATTCTGGAGTAAGTTACATGAAGCTCTAGGTACTCAACTGCATTTTAGTACAAGTTTCATCCACAAACCCATGGTTAGTCTAAGTGAGTAATTCAGATACTCAAGATATGCTACGATGTTGTGTTTTAGAGTTCGAAGGTAACTGGGAGAAATTTCTGTTGTTGGTTGAATTTGTATACAATAACAGTTATCAGACAAGCATTAAAATGGCAGTATACGAAGCTTTGTATGGTCGAAAATGTTGAACGCCGTTATATTGGACTGAGATAAGCGAGAAAAAGTTATTCGGTGTTGATTTGATTCAAGAAATCAAAGAAAAAGTCAAAGTAATACGTGATAGTTTGAAAGTAGCTTCGGATCAACAGAAATCTTATGCGGATTTGAAAAGAAAATATATAGAGTTTCAAGTCAGCGACAAGGTATTTCTAAAAGTATCACCTTGGAGGAAAGTTCTCCGATTTGTTTGAAAAGGGAAACTTACTCTGCGATTAATCAGACCGTATGAGATCATTGAGAGGATTGGGCCAGTAGTTTATTGATTGACTTTACCGTCAGAGCTAGAAAAGATCCATAACTTATTTCATGTATCGATGTTACGACGGTATCGATTAGATCCTTTACACGTGATTTCACCTGTAAATGTTGAGATTCAGCCAGATATGATGTACAATGAAGAACTGATCAGAATTCTAGCTCAAGAAGTTAAAGAATTGAGAAGTAAAATTATAACTTTAGTTAAAGTTCTTTGGCAATGACATAGAATAGAGGAGGCTACCTGGGAACTAGAAGAAGCTATGAAAATGCAATACCTGAACCTATTCTCTAGAAAGATTTTCGAGGATGAAAATTCCTTTAGGGGGAGAGTTATAACAACCCATTTTTAGTGATATAGAAATAGTGGTTTTAGGACCACAAATTGGACGAGTAAATTATTATTATTTTATTATTTTAATGTCTACGAGAATATATTAAGGTCGTGTTAAAATTTCGTTAAGAAATTTTTATGTTTACATAGTTAATTAAGTAAAAAGAACTAAATCGTAAAATATGCAAAACTTGAGTTCTATTAGTAAAAAGGGTTAAATGACTATGAAATCTTAAACTACAGGACTTTAGTGGTAAATAGACCATTTATATGGGATAGTGGATGTGCATGGCAAGGTATTAATGTAATTATGATAGTTTTTAAAGGTTAAAATGGTAATTAACAAATTAAAATTAAACTAAATGAAACAAAAATTGTTTCCTCTTTCTCATTTCTCTCCACCACTGAAATAGTGAAGAAAAAACACCATTTTTGGTGCTTTGAAGATTCGACTAGCATTGTTCTTGCATGTTGCCATTTTTGAGGTTAGTTTTTAATGATTTTTATGTTTTTGAGATCATTTTAGCTTAATTTAGTTAGCCCAGGGGTCAATGTGTAAAACTATTAAATGTTGAGGGACTTTCCATGAATGTTTTTGATTGGGTTTTGATGTTAAATGATAGATTATCGATCGTTGTTGAAAAATAAACAAGTTTAGTTAAATGATTTTTGATGAAATTTGGAATTAGGGATTAAATTGTTAAAAGTTTAAATTCTAGGGATTTATTATGAAATGATGGTGAATATGAGTTGTTTCAACATCCCTTACATGTTTGGTTAACATGGAATTAGACTAAAATGGTTAGATTTTAGTTATAAGCTTAAGGACTAAATTGTGAAAAAATTAAAATGTTAGGGGCAAAATAGTAATTTTGCATAAATATGAAATGTGGATTAAATTAAACACTATTAGTATTAAATGAATTGAAATTGCCTATTTATATCAAGATAAACCACGTACTGACCTAGATCGAGGCAAAGCAAAAGCTTCGGATTAGCTTGATTTAACTTCTAAGCCCTAGTTATCGAGGTAAGTTCGTATGAACGGTTGTTATATTCATGTTATTTAAATATATGTTATTTTGTTATTCATAATGTAATCGAATGATGTATAAACAAATCAATGCTATGACAGTTATCGAGTCCCGGTTGAACCTTAGAAATTTGTATAATACAAATGACATGTCAGTAGGGGTTTCATGGTTTGGGTGTTGGTCTTGAATGTCGTACCGATGGCTGAGGTCTTGTATTTGTTGCGGATACTCCACAGATCATGTGAGTAGCATCGTGTAGCTTACATTCCAAGCCACAGTTCGTTTGAGAAGCCCTATTTCACAACTCGTGTGAGTAATGATGTAAAGGACAGGTTATGGTTATATGTAAAGGCACACTTTGTGTGAGCTTTCCCGTATATCTGATGAAATTCTAGATGATTCAACAGGTAAGAAAAGGGATTGAAAAGGTAAGTATTCAAATGGAATCAAGCATGATCTTATGGAAAGAATGCATGATATTGATGTATTACATATGGAAAATAACTTATGCTATGGTTGCTTTATTTGAGTTATGTGCAAGTGTGCTAACTTGTGTATTGATGATGATGCATAGGCTTGAGCCAAGCTTGTGGTTTGGGTTATATTATGCTTATACTATATGTTATGTAAATGAAATGGTAAGTTATGTTTTATTTTCTATGAACTTACTAAGCATCAATTTCTTACGTAGTTTTTTTCCTACGTTTCATAGATTATCGGAAGCTCGATCAGTTTGGAAGCTTGTCGAAGATCTATCGCACTATCCAGCATAAATATCGGTAGTTTTTGAATGTTTTGGCCAGGGTTATAAATGCATGTATTGGGTGAATTGTAATGGCATTTTGCTGAATGCTTAGTTGGTGAATTGGCATTTATAAGTTGTATAAGTTTACTTTGTTGCTACCATTTGATGCCTTGCTAGATTGTGTCATATTGGCTATCTTATGATGCATGTTTTGAATGGCTCATATGATATGTTTTGTATTGGTATGTTTATGGTCAAGTTTTGGTATGGTTGGAAAATATGAAACTAGAATTTGATGTTTTAAATTTGGTAAAATTGATATGTTTAGGTAAATGATGATGAATGCATTTGAGGTGCCTTTAAATGACATATTGGTTAGTTGATTTAGGATTCTTGAAATGGCAAATCTATGTGTGTTTAGATGATGTTTTGGTGTTGTGAAAGTGTGCATATTTGGTCTAAATATTTATGTATGAAATGCTATTGTAATGGCTTGACCTTAGGTGAATTTTAGGTCCACACGGCCTAAGCCACGGGTGCGTGACTTAGCTGTGTGTGGCATACGGCTTGGCAACATGGCCGTGTGCCATCTGAGAGTTCGTTTGTTTGCAAGGTAGTGAGTTACACGGCCTGGAACACGGGCCTGTGGGGAAACTCAAAGAGTGACACGGCATGACATATGGGCGTGTGGCACGGTTGTGTGACCCTACTTAAAGAGTTACACGGGTGAGGACACGGACGTGTGTCTCAGCCGTGTGACCCCTGTTTCTAAATTTTTTGTGACTTTTTCATAGACTTTCCAAATGATTTCAAATTGGTCCCGAATCGTTTCTAAGGTATTTTTAGGGCCTCGAGGACTCAATGTAGGGACGGTATGTATGTTTATGACGGGTTTATGATTTTTTATGTTATTGAATGAAGTTAAGTTTAAATGGTTCTAATTTTACAATAGTGCTCTATAACCCTAATTTGGCGACAAATACGAGTTAGGGGGGTTACATTAATGGTATACGACTGGTCATTAAAGGCTGTTAAAGTTGTTGAGTGTTTTCTATCTCTCGCCCTCTCAGGTAGTAGTATATGTATATTTGTCTGAGATGAATATTATTCGTTGACATGACGTACTAGCTAGGTAAACGTCATGCATATAGACACATATTCTCCTCTAGACTAAACACGTGTTCATAGGGTCTTTTTTGAACCCGACCTGTACGTGTTACCTCGTGGGAAAGCGAGCTCGACCTGCGAGCCTGGCCTACAAGCTTATTTCAATATGACCCAAATCCATTAGGGCTTTGGGCCGGTGATGGTAATTATCCTAACAATTTGTCCCCTATCTAGTTGAAAGGAGAGTCATAAAGTGACTGGTTGAAATCTGATTTGGTTAAAATAGGGGAGATATAAATGAAGCCTATTGAGTATGTTGTATATTTCATAGTAGGTGATCGCCTCTGAACGTACTAATGTCCAGAGTGTGAATACTGCTACAAAATATATGGAATTGAGGTGGTGTTTGCAAGTATACAGGTCAAGTTTTAATATAGTTACAACGAATTAGGTAAGTACTCCGAGGATTGTACCCAAGGGATTGCAGTTTGGGGAAAACTACTATCAAGCCAATTATTGGAAATAATTACTAATCTACTTGAGTCATGAATTAGTAGTGTTAATATAGAAGCAAGATGATGATAATACTAATAAACTAAATAAATTGAATTAAATCTGAATCTACTCCTAAGTTCATGTATCGGCTTCTCCTATCCCTTGTTTCAACTACGCCAGTTCCTTTAGCCTAGATCCAATTGTTTTACCTAATTAATTATTGATGTAGGGTTTTAATTAATCAACAAGTCAATACCCTAGCAAGACCTTCCGATACGTCCACTAGAATAGCGAGTTAGTAAGAACTTATCTTTCGACCTCACAGTCCAGACCGATTCGGGGTTAAGGTGTTCACGGATAGGCCATACCAATT
>JABEZY010275121.1:0-10645 GCA_013467495.1 Gossypium gossypioides
CTTTCTTGATTATGAGCTTGAGAAAGTGAAGAAACCCTAGCTATGGAGTCCTTCTAAATTCGGCAGCAATCTATGGAGAAGATGATTATTTTTGCCATCTTTTTCCCTTTTTATTCTTTTTATTACCAAATGACTAAATTGCCCTTACTTAAAAAAAATCTAATTCACTAATTCTATGCCCATTTTTGTCCATCAATTAACTAATGGTCTAATTAGAACATAAGGACCTCCAATTTAGAATTTCATAACAATTTGACACTTCTAACATGTAGATCTCAACTTTTGCACTTTTTACAATTTAGTCCTTTTGACTAAATTGAGTGCCCAAACGTCGAAATTTTCAAACGAATTTTTTATGAAATTTTTTCGTGAAATTGTAGACCATAAAAATATAATAATAATAATATTTTGCCTCGTCAAATTTGTGGTCCCAAAACCACTATTCCGACTAGGCCCAGAATCGGGTTGTTATAGAACTCGTTAAGTTCGTAATTTTAATAAATTTATTTCTATATTTTGTGCATATCTTGACGACCTAGTTAGTCATGTTGGAGTTTAGTTGAGACCTAGTTAGGATTAAACTAGAAAATTGTAGATGAATAGACTTAAAACTTGTTAAATGCGTTTAATCACGAGAATTAAGGGTGTTAGTGGGATTATCTAATTTTCCAACTAAACCTTGTCTCCGTTGCATGAGTATATATGGATACTGTTGGCTATCATGAGTCACCTTTACATCTTATTTTTCCCAAAATTTTTCTATAAGTTTCTAAAAAACCTTAATCTATAAAACTTCAGCGGAAAGGGTTCTTAGTGTTTAGTGAGCGTTTCTACCAACTTATTGATAATTTTTGGTAAACCCTTAGGTTATTATCGAAGAGATTTATGTGTTTATAGTATTGCATACATAGACCTTAAAATTGTTCATAATGAAGGAAACTTCCTGATTCCAAGTTGTTTGATATTGATTCTTACATGCATATTAAGTTTCAATAATTTAATGATTTGATAGGGACATTTATCTTTCTTTTAGCTCAAGAAGCTAACAAAGGTCCCAATAATAAGGGCAAAGGACCTGCAGAGTATATCACTATACTAGATTTTCTGGTGAGTTCCTTTTTATTTCCATGTATTATAAATTTCATTGTTGTATATATTGTGTAATGTAAGTAATCTCTCTCAATAACATATAAATGGTGTTTGTGATGTTGGTGGTTACCCAACGTCACCAGAGTGAGTATGATTTGTCTGTGTCACAAAGTAAATACCCTCTTTATTTCACAAGTCAATACCGTTAATATGTGATATGTGATATGAGAGATAAGATGTTGAAGAAGAGGGATTATGTTTTTTATTCCTCTTGTAGGGAAGCTATATTGCAAACCGAACTGAAATATCACGAGAAAACATACTTTGTTGATCAACAATGATATGAGGAGTTAAGGGGGTGTGTGTATATAAATATGATCGGTTGATATGTTTTTGAATCTAAATTATGTGTGCGAGGCTGGCATAAGGATGGGTTGAGTATTTGTTATAGTTAGGTTGGTGGATAGTGACTGCCCTTGTGTCGTGTTAAGTGGATAAATCAAGTCCGTCTGTATTCTGTGAATGCCAATAGGTGTATTATGACCATTGTATTTAGACCTTCTAAAAGGTTTGATATCATCTCGAGCATTATTGTGTATGATTTATATGTGCTTTCTTTGTCATTGGAACTTACTAAGTTCATTTGAACATACTCTGTTACCTTTTCCTTCTCAGGAGTGTTGATTGAAGGAAGAGAATTTTGAAGGGACTATGCCAGAGCACTGTTGATTTTGAGCCTTCTATTAATTTTTGTATCGTGCATACCGAAGGCAGGGTGGCGTGTAGAAACGTTTTGTATTACCTCTTGTAATGATTTGTTGAACTCTGCTTTATGAAATCTTTTGTAAACTCAAGCAATTTTTTTTATCCAATGGGCTATGGTTTGTGAGAAAATATTTTAGTTGTGTACGCCAAACTGTTTTGAAAGATAGTTAACCGCCAATGATTAACTTGAAACTTTTATAAAGGGAATAACTTTATCAACTTTTATAAGGCTTCCGCTAAATGTTTTGTCAAAAATGCTTTTCTTGGGGTATAATTAAATTGATTGTTTTGTCCTTGTCATCTTGAGGATTACACAAATATCTTATGATTTTAAGTTGTGGCAAACCCTACTTCGATACAATCATCAGGTCGAGTAAGGTGGGTTACAATTCTTTCTTGTTTTTTCTTCACATTATAAGAAAATGATAAATTTCAATTTTAGTCTTTCTATTATACTTGAATTTGAGATTTAATTTCTAATATAATTTTGACACTATATTTTTATAATGTTATTAGCTAATGTAAATAGTTAATACGGTTAACATTTCGAAAAAAGATGTTACGTGGTTTTGTATAATTTGAATGCCCAAAGTGTCTTAATCACTTATACATCTTTTGTATTTACCTTTCTATGTTTTTATAAGACAGTGACCAATTTTCAATTTTGACCATATACCATGCTGGAACTTAGATTGAATCCATATACTTTAGTTTTTTACAAAATTTGATCCCACTACTGCAAAATGTCATTAGTTTGTCTAAATAGTTAATACTTTTAACTATTTCAGTTACAATGTCAACATAATTTTTTAACACTATTCCAACAAAAAAATTTATTTTGACCAGTTTGAATGATTGCTTTTAATAAAAATATTTCAATTAGGATTTTCAGCATAATCTTTTTTTCTTAGAACACTACTAAGTGATTTAAAAAAAAATTAAAATGTCAAAGACATATAAATTTGACAAAAGAATTTTAACGGTGATAAGAACTGAACTGAATTTTTAAATTTAAAAATTATATAAACTAAATTAGTAGAAAAATAAAATTTAAAATGTACTTAAAGCTTATATTTAATGTTTTTAGTGCATAATTCAATGCGAAATATCAAAAAACATATTAATTTTGTTTTTCACATATCTTACATAAAATTAATTACACGTGTAGCTAAACTCATCCATTTATCATCTTCATCAACTCCGCATTGGTCTTCTAGATTTCAAGAATGCAAGGTTGAAGCTCATGATCGAATTAAAGTGCCAGTTATAGCCCAATACACTATTATTTTGTGCTGTAATTTTCAAACCTTTTTATACAAAGAAAATGAAATAGTGATGCAACTTTCATTGATTTGACATTTTGTCGAGCAAGTGATGCAAGCTGTTGGCACTGGCAATTATTGGTACCTCATCCCCATCATCGCTACAATATTTTTTTTCTCCTTTCATTAAAAATGACGCAATCATCAACCACAAGAAACTCGAAAGGACTGAACCCAGAGGTCCATTATGAATCATTTCTGACCACTTTGGCTCGTGGAAATTAGTATTTTATTGAAGTTGTGAGATTTAATATGCAGTTTGCAGTGTTCGATCGTTTTCAGTAGGCCAGCCAATTGAATTGATGATCATGATCCAGCGTGAACTATATACGGAGTCGAAATCCCACTGGGTAGAAACGAAGAATTTCTCTGATTCTGACGCTAATGGATATCGCTGTATAATACCACTTCGTTTGCACGTTTGAGCTTTAACTATTCCTACGTACGCAGATTTGATAATTAACCACGGGGCTTCGGTAGTTTTCGAGTCAAAGATGATCACATTCTCCCATTTTCATGAATATTAATTAAAATTGATAAAAGATACGTAAATTAATTAATTTTAGGGAAAAAATTAAGATAATTGAAAATTTGGTATATAGTTGGTTGTTTAGAAGTGTTTAAGCATAATAAATAGTTGGTGATATAGCTGAAATTAATTATACTGCATCGTTTTGATCCCAAAATTTAGAAATTCGAAAATTATGACTTATTTTACATTCAATTAATTTCTCTAATTTTTTTTAATAAATTTATCTTGAATTTATCCAATTAATTTGAAATAGTACTTGATTTATGTATAGACGAGATTGTTGAAATATTAATTGTTGTAAAGTTTCGTTCAACGTAATGTTACAACAAAAATTGCAACACTCAATACATATCTTTTTACATAGGTAATTTTAACTTGTATATTTGTAATAGATATCTTTTTTCACTTGATAGTAGCAAATGCGAAGTCCTTGATAAAAGTGCAATTAGTTTGAAAGGCTTTAAGAGTTTGAACTTCATAATGACCCTTCTAACCAAGAGAGAAGTTATTCAACTAACAAGAGAGAGATTTAAAAGACTTATCACATGTTTTAAAATCAAAGATTATCAACTGATTACTTATTGATCGTTCAAAGCTTAAATTTCAAGTTAATAGTGTTGGGATAGCCGGTTTGCCCTATGACACAACGAAAAAATATTCTGGCGATCTTCAGCCATGGATCTACTTACGAGGAATGAAAACAGGTCAAAATAAGGTTGAAGATATACCTTCCTAAATAAAAACAATGAAAGGATGTTGTTGATTCGATGTTGATTCCAAGCCACAACAAAAATATCCTAACCACAACGAAAACGCCTTGGCCTCTACGTAGTCCACCTGGTATTAAAATGAACAGCAAAAACTCTCTTGGAACTTTTCCAAAGAAAATCTCCCAAAACAGTTGCTAGACATTTTCTTCTTTTTCTTTTAAAATACACTTAACCCTAATTTGGGATTTTGGTATTCATATATTGAAAATAGAATCATCCTATAGAGAATATATGGAAAGCACTAAAAATGTTATATTATTTTCAAAAAGAATTATAACTACCATGTTACAATGTTTGACCAAAATCATAATTAGAATAATTTATTATAATAATATCGGTAAACTATATCTTATTAAAATTTTATATGAATCAAATTCATATATTAATTTTAACTATGTTCTCTATTAGTGTACAACAAGCCTGTACATTTATTTCATTTAATATTTAACTATCAAAATAAATTAATTCAATAATTAATTTAATTTATGTGACCGCTAAACACACTACCAACTATGTTTGGATTTTGTTCCTTTTAACCATAGGGTGTAACCTTGTAGGTTCTTGTAACGTTAGTAGTAATACTAGAACATTTCTTATAATAGAAGAAATGTGTGGCATCTAGCAATGCATCATTGCAACCTAAGTTACAAGAAGTTATAATTCAACATAACCTTTCTATGATGAAACTTTCATGTATTACATCTGTAACAATCTATACATGGTTCAGTTGTCGAACCCGAGTAACAGGACGCCACATCACACGTCACAACATCACACATTACACATCGTCTCATTTGCATACAAATATCAACACATTCAATCATTTATAGAAGTTTTAAGTCTAGGATACCCTGGGCGACATTAAAATTTAACAAACATACATTAAACGACCTTGTATCAAATTAAGAACATGATTAATAACCACTTGACGAAAATTTCAAAAAGGTTTCATAGTTATCGATACACACTACCTGGTATCGATATTTCTCATAATGGGTATCAATACCGTTTAGAAAATCGATACTTTTTTAGCATTATGTTTCTTTGCAACATTCAAACCCAGCAATTTATCAATAAAATTCAAAAAGTATCTATAATTTCACCTCGAGTATCAATACTCGAAGAAAGGTATCGGTACCAATTTAAGCTACTAACTTTCCACATTCGTTTCAACATGGAGGTATCGATACATATGTCCCGAATATCGATACCTCTGCACAAATCAGCAAATATTACAACAAAATAGGGCATTTAACACAATCACACATATACCACTTCAACATGTATCTATAACCTCAATATTCAACATAAAAAATATCCATCATTGCAATTCAAAGCATCATTAATCAACTATACATTAGTCTCAATGCGTTATTGTTGTCTAAGCCCATAATAATACTTAACTAAGGACCTTTTAAGAATAATCATATTTTTCTTAGGACTTTTTAACAATTTGGTTTATTTATGTACACAAAAAAAGAAACTGAAATAATAATGGCAATGCCTTATATTAATAACCAAGGTAAAATAAGTATGTAATTACAATAATCATATGATTGGTCTTTGGGCATACTATAACAATCTCCCACTAGAACTAAGATCAATCACTCATATATCTAATACCAAGTGACTTAGTGTGACAATCATGCTTCTGTTGTGTCAGAGGCTTCGTCAGCGGATCAATAATGTTATTATCTGTTCGTAGTTTGCATATTTCTATATCTCTTTGATCAATGATATCTCGAATAAAATGGAAACGCCTAAGTATATGTTTGGACCGTTGGGGAGATTTGGGTTCTTTACTTGTGCAATGGCTTCGTAGTTGTCACAATGAAGTTTTAAAGCATCTGATATGCTAGGCACAACCCCTAGTTCAGATATAAACTTTTTGATCCAAACAGCCTCTTTTTCAACCTCACTAGCTGCAATATACTCGTCCTTAGTTGTAGAAGAAACTAATGTATGTTACTTTTAACTTTTCTAGCTCACAGCACCACCATTAAGGAAAACCACAGAACCTGATTGCGATCGTGAATCATCCTTGTCGGTTTGGAAGCTAGCATCAGTGTAACCTTTTACACTCAGCTCTTCCTCACCTCTCTATATAAGGAATGTATCCTTAGACCTTCACAATTACTTAAGGATATTTTTAATTGTGACCTAATGACCATCAGTGGGATCTACTTGGTACCGACTCGTCATGCTTAAAGCATACGAAACATCTGGACTAGTACATAGCATGACATACATGATAGACTCACTAGTCGAAGCATATGGAATCTTACTCATGTGTTCTTTGTCTTATGGAGTTGAAGGACACATTTCCTTCGAGAGTGTATTGTCATGTCACATAGGTAACTATCCTCTTTTAGATTCTTTCATGCTGAACCTTTTCGGTACTTTATCTATGTATGTACTTTGGCTTAGACTTAGGAGTCGTCTTGATTTATCTCTATAGATTTTGACTCCTAATATGTATGTAGCCTCGCCCAATTCTTTCATAGAAAAACTTCATAATGAAATCTTAATAGATTGTAAGGTAGGTATGTCATTTCCTATGATAAGTATGTCATCTACATGTAGCACCAAGAATGCAATATTGCTCCCACTAACTCTCTTATAAACACGAAGCTCATCTTCATTTTCGATAAAACCAAACTCTTTGATTGCATCATTAAAACAAGGATTTTATCTTTGAGAAGCTTGCTTCAATCCATAAATGAATCTCTGTAGCTTGCATATCTTTCCAGCATCTTTTGGATCAACAAAACCTTCAGGTTGTGTCATGTACACATGTATTCCAGTTTCCCATTAACGAAAGCTATTTTGATGCCCATCTGCTAGATTTCATAATCATGAAATGTAACTATTGCAAGCTAGGTCCAAATGGATATAAACTTAGTAACAGGAGAAAAGGTTTCATTATAGTTAATACCATTAACTTGGTGAAAACCTTTAGTGACTAATTGCCCTTTGTATGATTGTACAATACCATCTATTTCTATTTTTTTTAAAAACCCATTTGCACCTTATGGGTTTAACCCCTTCAGGTGGGTCAACCAAGATCCATACTTTTTATCTGACATGGAATCCACCTCAGTTCTCATGGCCTCAAGCCATTTCTCAGAATCTGGGCTTGCCACCGATTCTTGATAAGTCCTAGGCTTATGTTGATCCATAAGTAGAATATTACCATTTTATTCACGACAAATCCATATCTCTCAGGAATTCGGTATTCTCTTAAAGATCTTCACGATAGTTGTGTTTCTAAAATAGTTGATTGTTTCGTAACAACTTGTAGAGCATGTTATTATTCAATCTCTGGTTCAGTGTTCTATTCTTGTTCTTGAATTTCTCTGAGTTATATTCTTCCACCACTTCCTTTTCTAGAGTCAAAATCTCTTTCAAGGAAGACTCTTGTTCAAACAACACACACTTTTATTCTCAGTTGGATTGAAGAAATAATATTCTTTAGTTTTATTAGGATATCCTACAAAGATGCACTTTTGAGATTTGGGTTCGAGTTTAGTAAACTTCTGGCGTTTAACATAAGCTTCATAACCCCAAATCTTCTTGAAAGACATACTAGGATGCTTCCCAGTCCACATCTTATATGGTGTCTTTTTGAACTGATTTAGATGGAACACGATTCAGTGTGAAAGCAGCTATTTCAAGTGCATGTCCCTAAAAGGAAGTAGGAAGATCAACATGACTCATCGTTGATCAAACCATGCCTAACAATGTTCGATTTCTCCTTTCAGAAACTCCATTCCATTGTGGAGTACCATGAAGTATAAGTTGTGAAACAATCCCATATTCCTTCAAAAATTCATCAAACTCTAAGCTTAAGTATTCTCCTCATCGATCTGATCAAAGTACCTTAATACTTTTACCTAGTTGATTTTGTACTTCATTTTTAAATTCCTTAAACTTTTCAAGGGCTTCAGATTTATGGCGCATAAGATAAATATATCCATAACTACTAAAGTCGTTAGTGAAAGTACTGAAGTATTGAAAACCTTTTTTGTCTTGTCTGTTCATTAGTCCACAAACATCACTATGTATTAAGCATAATAAAACACTAGCTTGGCCACTTTTACTATTAAAAGGAGTTTTAGTCATTTTACCCAACAAGCAAGACTCATATATATCCAATTGTTTGAAAACAAAAGAGTCCAAAATTTTATCTTTAAGGAACTTTGATATGCGTTTCTCACTTATATGGCCCAATTGACAATGCCAAAGATAAGTTTGATTATAGTAATTTATTTTTTATCTTTTAGTATTTATGTTATAAATGAGTCTATCTTTATTTAAAATGTAGAGGCCATTTACTAATTGTGTCAAACCATAGAAAACATTATCGAGATAAAATGAACGTCACTTATCCTAAATAATTAAAATGAACGTCACTTATCCCAAATAATTATCTCAAAACCATTTTTTTCTAAACAAGAAATTGAAATAATGTTTCTAGTCAAACTTGGCACAAAATAGCAATCCTCAAAAGTTAAATCAAGTCCACTAGGCAATGATAAAATATGTGTTCCTACAGCTAATACAACAATTCTTGCTCCATTTCCAACTTGTAAGTCCACATCTCTTTTAGCCAAATTCCTACTCCTTTGTAGTCTCTATAAAGAGGTACAAATATGAGAACTACATCTGGCATCTAATACACATGAAGTAGATGCTGATAAATTAATATAAAAAACACAAATACTTGAAGTGGACACTCTATTTTCTTTTGCCTTCTTGACCTCTTCAAGATAGGCAGGGCAGTTCCTCTTCTAGTGTTTGGTCTTACCACAATGGAAACATTTTCCATCCTTAGCAATTCCTCCTTTAGGATTCAATGCAACTTTCTGTAACCCCCCTAAAACCTGGCCTAAATGTTATGACCAAATTCTGGAAGTCACATTAAAACCCATTGAAAACTAATACTTGATAAAAGCAACTATGTTTAAGTAGTTTTTGTGAAAAAAATTAATTTTTACATACTAGTTTATTTAGTTTTTGAAAAAAATTTAGTAAAGCGCAACATTTGAAAAGTTTCTTTATTTATCGAGTTATAAGTCTAAAAGGTTGAAATATAAAATTTACAATATCTTTAAATAAGTCTTAAAAATGATTTTGATAAAAACTTTCGTAGTGGACTTTGTAAATACTTAGAAAATCATATATTAAAATTTAAAAGAAAATAAAAATCATAAGAATTCCAAATACAACAATTTAAAATATTTTAAGTTCATCAAACATGCATGCATGGAAGTTTATAATTTTAAAAGTAAAAATAGCCCATAAAAAGTTTAATGTCCAAAATAACAAACCAAAAAGTTCATAAACCACTTTAATAATTAATTCATTTGAGAGACTCCTCTTCAGCTGAATCGGAGTCCTATACCCGTGAATAATCAAAAAGGTTATAAAACTAAAGTAGTGAGCTTTAAAGCTCAGTGTGAATTTCATAACAAATTAAATAAAAATATTCACAAACATATCATACAAAATAGTCAATTTTATGCACATATCCATATCAATGCAATTTTGTAAAACAATTCTACAATTTCTTTTAAAACATCCTACCCATCTCCGCTACACACCATAAGAAGTTCCCTAGAACTCATCCATCCAAAACAAACCAACATATATGTGAACGAAGCCACCAAATTTGCAGAGAAGTTGCTAAAACATGTAAGTTATGGATAAACCACCTTGTAGGTTATGGATAAACCACCAAATTTGCATATTAATATTTCCACATCTTATTCCTTACACATGTCTCAACCCCATGTAATGCATCATGACATACAAATTATATAGCAAAACAATAAACATGATAATCATGCTTTCATATACATGTAAGTTTCAATATACATGGTAGTCCATGTCATTTCAATAAACAAATAGCCATGATTTTTTCACAATATGAGATTATAAAAATATTTAACAAATCATAACAATAATTGTCACATCAAATCATAAATCTCAAGTAAGGAGACTTACCTTGTAACCATTAAGTCATTCACTTGTTACAACAAAACATATACATGGTAGTCCATGTTATTTCAATAAACAAATAGCCATGATTTTTTCAAAATATGAGATTATAAAAATATTTAACAAATCATAACAATAATTGTCACATCAAATCATAAATCTCAAGT
>JABEZY010275121.1:10695-24412 GCA_013467495.1 Gossypium gossypioides
CATTCACTTGTTACAACAAAACATAATGTTTTCAATTGTATAATAAAATGATAAATTTTTAGTTAAAACATTATGTTTTTGACTTTCATGAAATACACACCTTAATCAATTTGAATAGTAAATCCAACTAATGCTTAATCACCTCCAATCCAAAAGAATTAGGACTTTGATTTGCACCTAAAGAAATCGTTCATAAAATTAGTATTCTTTTATCTCCAATAAATGAATTATCCATGATCAAAATTATCTACAACTTCACAACTTAATACTTGCTCCTTTATTTCCAAATGGAACCAAGATGAACTCTTATGTAGCTAAAGACTTGAATTTATGAGATAATCTATTTTAATGAAAATTTTACAAGATTTGGATTAGTGATCATGAAATGAAAATAGAATAGATGAAAGAAAATGAAAAAGTTTTAAAAAAATTTGACAGTATTTTCAAGATTGAAGAAGACTCCAAAAAGCATTAGGGAATTCCAGTAGAAGAAAAGAAAAGAAGTTTTTTAAAAGATGATAAAAGAAAATATAATTAAAAGTGAAGGAGAACAAGTAAAGAAATGTGGTTTTGGGTAGTGGAATTTGAAAATTGGTTTGGTTTTAATGTAGTGGTGATGTGGTGGTGCTACAGTGGTCGAATGGTGGTGGTATGGTGGTGATACAGAGTTTGTGTTGTTTTCCATAATAAATCTACAATAATAATATATGCTCATGAGTACATTTACCTAGTTTAATATAATCATTAAAAGTACTTTATTAAATGATGCTCCCATTATTTTATTCAAAATTAATAACCCTCATATTTTAATTTTGGAAATACTTTCTCTAAAGTTTTCTAGTGGATAAGGATTCATATTGCACCTCTTCTTAAGTCAGCTTTGGCTTTACTCTTAAGATTATGGTTATTTAGGTAAGCAACACTTGCTAATTACATCACATGTAACTCCTCTATTTTGAAAACAACTCTTGTTCCAACCATCGAATGATTATTCAAAATCTTGCCTCTAGGTATCTAATCCTATTAGAGGCACCTAGCTAAGTTATTAACCAATATTTTAACAGGCAAATATCACTTTCCTATTATTCATATTTGATGAAGATAGATACATGTACTTCACTTTAGCAGAACCCACATTGTATTGATTGAGGCTTTAATGGGGGTAAATATTAGAAGGCAACATTAACTTAATATTTTATTAAGGGATTTTCAATTAAATTAATCTCACCATTAATGGTCAACATTTGTCCATTTAATCCTTTAATTGATCTTATCAATGTCCTGTAACATGCATGCTAACATATCATTCATTGTATCATATAAAAGAAAAATATAAAGCAGTAAATAAATGAAATGGTTATAGCCCATAAAACTAAGGTAGTTCCTCCCAAGCCAATAAGAGAACTGAAAGGAATCCTCATGGTGTATGTCGCTTCTCAAGCTTTTTTTTCGCTTTAAGTAGCCCAACAATCTTTTCCTCTAGTTCGCAGCAGCTTGTACAATTTACAATTATAGAAACTCATTTTACATAGGAGGGAGTAAGATGAGAAGAAAAATACAAGAGAAATAGAGAAAGGCACGACATGTAGGCCGTATTTATAAATTTACAACATTTGCAATTAATAAATTAAATGGGCTATCGGGCTATAACCATGCATTTCCAAACACCATGCATATTGAACATAGTATACAACATATGGTACATTTTATTTAATGGCTTGTTATTGTGAATTACCAAATTGTCCCTTCAATTAATGTTGCCTACGTATAAGGGTCAGGGGGCGGAGCCCCTTGTAGGGGTCTCACACCCCGGTACTGAGGGGGGCGGTGCCGCTGACCAATCAGCGACGAACCCCTGCGAAATTTTAAAAATTACACCCAGATCTCTATGTAAAAATGCCACTGTTTGATAACTTTTATCAAAACAGAATAATATTTTAAAAAAATTGATCTAAGATGTTTCTTTACTGGAACAACTTTTGTTCATTTTTCAAATGTAATCAACAAGTTAACAATTAACTTTGAATGACAAAAGCCCCACTACCCCAAGACAGATTCATTAACACTTAACAAACAATATACAAGATCCAATACGCTTCAAAATCAATGATTAACTTTTAATCATCGATTGAGAGGAACAAATACTCACATGGGTTTAATAGATTAAATATGCATGTTTTAAACAATAGTTAATAAATATCATATATTCATAAAAATAGATCGATTAAACATATCAAATAACATATATCTCATACAATCACATCAACCAATCAATTTAATCTAGTATTCGTATCGTACAAGTGGCTCTGATACCACATTAGGATTGTCGGTACGCCTTATGGCGCAACGAAAAATAATTTAGACGATCCTTAGCCATAGATCCATGTACGAGGAACGAAAATAGGTTGAAATAAGGTTAAAGATATACCTTCTTAAATGAAAACAATGGTGTCGATCCCAATCCACAATGACAACATCCCGACCTCTACGTAGTCTACTGGTATTAAAACGAACGATAAAAAAAATCTCTTAGAACGTTTTCGTAGAAAATCTCCCAAAACGACTGCTAGACCTTTTTCTTCTTTTTATTTTAAAACACACTTAAGCCTAATTCAAGATTTTTGCATCCATATATTGAAAACAGAATCATCCTATAGAGGACATATGGAAAGCATTTAAAATGTTATATTACTTCCAAAAATAATATTAACTACCATGTTTCAATGTTTGACCGAAATCATAATTATAATAATTTCGGTCAACTATATCCTGTTAAAATTTTATATGAATCAAATTCATATATTAATTTTTAACTATGTTCTCTATTAGTGTACAACAAGCTTGTACATTTAATTCGTTTAATATTTATCTGTCAAATTAAATTAATTCAATAATTAATTTAATTCATGTGACAACTAAGCAAAATACCAATTGTGTTTGGATTTTTGTTGTTTTTACCATAGGGTGTGACCTTGTCGGATCATGTAACGTTAGTAGTAATACTAGAATATTTCTAATAATATAAGCAATTAGTGACATCTAGCAATGCATCATTACTACCTAAGTTATAAGAAGTCGTAATTCGACATAACCTTTCTGTGGTAAACCTTTCATGTATTACATCATTTTGTCCTTTATATCTAGATTGGCCACAGGTCATGAAATAGTCACACTTGCATAATCCAATCTCATGTTTCTTGATATCTCGAGTAGACTACAATTAACAAGTAAGTATGATATCTCATATAAAATTATTCGAGCATGGCCATGCATTTCTTGTCTCACTTAATCAAGTGGACTAAGATATTGCCCCCGATTTGTAGGAGGGACAAATCCTATATTGATCAACCATACCCCACTACATAAATTGTGGCATATCCAACATCAGCCTTTTCAGTACAACTTGTTACGGAAGACGTTTAACTGTATCAAAATATACAACTCACGATGTAAGGATAATGATGATTTCAAGTTTGAGAATTGTATACATAGTTATTACTATTAGTAATGTTGTGACTATTAAATAATAATTCAAGAAACATACTCATAGCGACTCAATCCAATATTCTCTAGCATAAACTCATGTATTAATTTTGACATCTCTATGCCAATGACAACACTGTCATCAATTAACTACACATTAGTCTCAATGAATTATTGTTGTCCAAGCCCACAATAATACTTGACTAAAGACCTTTTAAGAGTAATCATATTTTTCTTAGGACTTTATTACAATTCAATTTATTTATATACACAGAAAAAGCTAAAATAATAATTGCAATGCTTTATATTAATAAATAAGGTAAAACAAGTATGTAATTACAATCACCTTATTATTGGTCTTTGGGCATACTATAACAAATAAGATAGCGTTATCCAAGTTTAAACCGCATATGTATTATCTATTAAAGGTTTGCATTCTTTAAGTGTGTTTTAAGAGCTTCATTCAATCCACTTTTGGAACATTTTTGGGGTAGATTCATTTTTTTATATCATAGGTTTTATTTGAGAGTTCTTTAACTTGTATGTAAGGAAACTTAGGGGAGAGTGAAACCAAATTGGACACCAAGAGGCTACTTTTATCCTAGTATTTTTGGGTAGCAAGGGCTTTAAGAATTGACTGTACTGTGAAAATTGTTTAGTTGATTCCTTCTTCAATCAAGCCTCCGAAGAGGTAGGATTAGTACCCAAAATACATAAACAATATTGATCTTAATTAAGAATTTGTTATTTAGTCTTACATTTTTTTTGTTGCAACATTTCTTTCAATATAAAAGTGTAACACTTGGAAACTAGTGTGCAATTACAGTTAATATCAAAAGTTGAATCCAGACACACTTGAAAGGGATTTCAAATTTAGTTTGTACTAATGTAGGCCATGAAAGAAGGTAATTGTAACTCTCATACACCTTTACTGATTAGTCTCATCAAATAAAGTCTATTGGAAGGTTAGAATGAAGAGTTCTACAAATTCTCTTAATGGAATGAATTCAAGGTCTATTGAACTAGGTTGCGTATAAGACCCCTATCTCATCTCCGTTGCTAGATTAAGGTTACAAAATATTACCGATCAAAATAAAAAAATTTCTTCATAACAAAAACTGTCACATCCAATATTTTTATAATTAGTGGCGCATTAATAAAGACAAGCAAGTAAAGTGGTCAAGTGGTTAAGTGCTCCTAAGCTATCCTAGAAGTCATAAGTTCAAGTCCCATTGTTCTCATCTTTTAATTTAATTTTTTCACACATTTTCCCATGTGCATTTTATGCTTGTCGTCCACCCATCTTGTTACGATGCTAGAAAGATTCTTTTCCTTCTTAAAGAGTCAAACTTACCATAAGTTGAGGTAACATGATCCCTCTTTTGACTCTATGTCTCCCTCTCTTGTCATTTCTTCCCACCATTGCCATAAAAGTGGTCCATTGAACCTAGACTAGGTTAACCACCTTTTCCCCTCAATCCCTACCTCTAATTGCCATCCCTTCTTCCCTCTCCCCTCTTTCCCATTTTCTCTCTTTTCTTTTCCTTTTCTCATCCATTTTTCTCCCTTTTTTTGCTAGCCACCTCATTTTCTTCTTCATTCATCTTACTTCCTCCCCCCCCGTGACCGAACCCATCACCACCAACCACTATGCCTTTTAACCACCGTAGCTCCTCCTCCTCTTTCTCTTTCTTGTCGTTGCCGATCGCTTCTATGACCACCATTGCGCGCCATTATAGATTTCTCTTCTCTTCCATATCTCCTCCTTTTGTCTTAATAATTCACCTTTGTTTGTGCCGAACCTTTATTATTTCTTTTTACTTCACCCTTCGTCGGACCGCCTCTTCTCTTATCGTCGGACCACCATCGTTGGACCACCACTGTTGACGCTACCATAGCCACTGGTGGTTGGGTTTTCCCTCTTTTTCTCTCCTCATTTCCTTGTCATTCTTTTTATTATGGTTGACCTTATACCCAACTCTCTGATCTCATATCTATATCAATCCATCGACCATCCCTAATTGATTAAGTTGTGTAAGTGTAGGTTATATGATCATCAACTTCTCCTATTAGTGTTTTCCTCTGTTGGTCGAATGGTATATTGGCCATGGAAGTTATTTTTTTTATTTACATCTTATATTATTCCTTATTCTCTTTGAAGGTCCAATAGATAAAAATTAGAGAAATCCTTAACTTTTGATCGGATATCATCGATTCAAGTGTGCAAACCATGAGGGTAAGTGTATGGTGAGCTTTTTAGTGACTAATCTTTAGTAATAAAACATCTTTGACAGATCCTAACAAAAATACGTTATTTATGCGTTAGATATGTCTTCTGGGTTTAGATCCAAGTGAAATCACTATTAGGGGATTGTGGCATATCAGATTTATGAAAAAGTTGTGGGTTCAATACTATTAGATTAAATATAATGTGGTGTTAAATAAGTATATTAGTAATAAAATTATGATCAAATGCAAGTTTATGAAGTACTACAAAGGAGAGTTGAAAAACTCATCGAGAATAAATATCAAGTAAACCTAACCAAACGATTCTATGAAAAAACAATATATGGCGTGATGATAACTGTGATTATGATATATGAGTAAATCTCATCCTTATGATATGTGATACATGGCATGTGTGATACTTTTGATGATTTAAAGCATGTGATATTTATATATGTGTATTTGTAAATTTGAAGTCCATGATCTAATGTGAAGAGCATGTGAAAACATGTTAAAGTGATTATAAGTGATCAATAAGTGCTATGTGATTATGAGAGCATGTTTACATGCCTAAGTGTAAAAGTGAATAATATGTGTTAAAAGGTGAAATTTCCATATCAAATACATGGCGTGGGTTTTCTGAAAGGCTAAAGTATGTGGCAGTTTATCTTCAAATTAGTGGTGGCTTGTCCAAAAATGGTGTTTTGGATGGACGAGTTGTAATAGCTTATTTTTAGTGAAATTGGAACAGTGATTTTGGGATCACAAATTCGGTGAGTAAATATTTATTTTATTATTATTTTAGTGTACGGAATATTAATAAGGTCGTATAAAAATTTTATTAAGAAATTTTGACGTTTGCATGCTTAATTTCGTCAAAAGGACTAAATCATAAAAGGTGAAAAAGTTACGTTCTAGTAGCTAAAGGTATCAAATAGCTATGAAACTTTAAAATAAGAGGACCTAGATGGTAAGTAGACCATTTAAGTGGATAGTGGACATACATGGCATGGTTTCATTGAAATTTTAATAAGTTATTAAGGTTAATTTTGTAATTAAGTAAAATAAGTTAATGTTAATATTAGTAAAAGACGAAATAAACATTGTCTTCCTCATTTTAAAACCTAAAGAATCAGCCACCATTGTTGAGATAGGGAAGAAGATTCGGCCAAGCAAAATTACCATGCATGTAAATGATTTTGAGTCTATTTTTAATGATTTTTATGTTTTCGGGGTCGTTGTAGCTTAAACTAGCTAGCCCAGAAACTAATTTGCAAAATTGTTAAAGGATTAGGGTTTTACCATGAATATGTTTGCATGATTCTTGAAGTTTAATGAAAGATTATGAGTCCTTGTTGTTAAATAAACAAGTTTTATAAAGTGATTTTTTTATGGAATTATCATTTAGGGACTTATTTGTAAAAGTAGTAAAATATCATGGTAAAATTATGAAATGATGGTTTTTATGGGTTGATATAAGTCCCTAGGGAAATCGGCTAGCATGAAATGTGGATGAAATTCCATAAATTCCCATTTACGAGCTTAAGGATTAAATTATAAAGAAGCTAAAATATTAAGGCCAAAAGTGTAAATTTGTAAAAGTATGAAATTTTGACTAAATTGAATAGTATGGATATAAAATGGATTGAATTTGCTTATTTAGATAAAGAGAAACCTCATACGGATCTAGATCGAGGAAAAGTTAATGCCTCGGATTAGTTGACATTATTTTGACATCTTTATTATTGAGGTAAGTTCGTATGTTTGAATAACATTTTAATGTTATTTGGATATATATGTTATTGTATTACTTATCATGTACTGAACGATGGAAATGCAACAACGTTTCGATGATTATCGAGCCCTGTTTGAACCTTTGGAATATATAGGATACAAATGACATGTCATTAGGGTTACCATGTTTCGAGAGCTGGTCCTGAATGTCCTACCGATGGCTGAGTTTCGACGTTTTTTGTGGATACTCGTTAGCTTGTGTAAGCGGTATCCTGTAGCTTAAATTCTGACCGTTACTTATGTGAGAAGACCCATTTTATGGCTCGAGTGAGCAACGATGTAAAGGAAAGGGAAAAGGAATAGTTTCGACCATATGTTTAGCACACTATGGTGAGCTTTCCTGTGTACCTGATATTATTCTAAGTGGTTCAACGGGCATGAAAAGGGAAGGAATGGAATATGTTCCAATGATTATGTTATGAACCTATGAGAAGGTATGAAATGATAATGATCTGTAAATGTATATCTTTGAGGAAAGTATGAATTCAATGGCATTATGTTTATGTGAATTTACCTTACCATGTGATAATTCAATTGAATTACGTGTTAATGCTCTAACAATTGTTTTTGATGATGCTTAGACTTGTGCCAAGCTATTGGTTGGATTGTATCATGTTTAATTTTAAAGTTATGCATTGAAATGGTAAGTTATGTTCATGTTATACGAATTTACTAAGCATTATATGCTTACGTTTACGTAGTTTTCTTTCCTATGTTTCTTAGATTATTAGAAGCTCGATCGGTTTGGAAGCTTGTTGGAAACCTATCACACTATCCAGAGAATATATCGGTAATTTTTGATGTTTTGGCCAAGGTTATAATGTCATGTATAGGTGGACTTATGTTTAATGGCTAGTTGACATTTATGGCTTGTAAGTTTTACTTTGAATTTGTGGTCCTTTTGGTACTTTTGTTACCTTGTGGTTGGGTGTTAACATGGTTAAGTTGATGCATGATTTTATAACCAAAGTGGTAAGTTATGGTATGTTTTGTTATAGAATTGAGCTATATGTGTATAGATGAGTTATGGTCAATTATGCATAAGTTTAGGTATATTTGCTTGATTGTGATTGAGGTGCCTATATGGCATATTGGTTGGATGGATTTAAAGGCCTATTGATTTGGTCTTATTATGCATGTTTTGGTATGTTTGGTGCCTTGATCATATGTGTATATTGCTTGTAGGTATATGTTTGAAATGGGAGAAGGAAATGGCTTGATTTTGGCTAATTTCTTGTCCAAACGGCCTAAGACACGGGCGTGTGTCTCATCTGTGTATGACACACGACCATACGACAAGACCATGTGTCCCCTGTAAGTTTAAAAGGTTGCAAGTTAGGCATTTACACAACCTAGCACACGGGCGTGTAAGGCCATTTTGAGTGTTACACGGCCTGGCACATGAGCATGTGGCTTGGCCGTATGACCCAAGTTAGAGAGTTACACGGGCACAGACACGGGCTAGGACACGGTCATGTGTCCCTATTTCAATTGCTACATGGCCTGAGAACGGGCGCGTATCTCAGCCGTGTGAGTTACACGGCCTAGCCACACAACCGTATGACCCCGACAGTTTAAAATTTCTAGCTTTTTCCTCAATGTTCCAAATGTTTCCGATTTAGTCCTGAATCATTTCTAAAGTGTTTCAAGCCTCGAGGGCTCAATTAAGGGACGATATGCATATATATGAATGGATTGTGCTATAATTATCGTAATGTTTTGAACTGAATGTTTTTAATGTTTTTATATTATGTTTTTATGGTAATGCTCTGTAACCCTATTCTAGTGATGGATACAGGTTAGGGGTGTTACATTTAGTGGTATCTGAGCTATGGTTTAGTCGGTTCTCAGACTGAACGTAGCGTGTATGAGTCTAGAAATACATGCCATTATATAACCTGTGATAGTGTGATAACTCTTGGCTCGATTTGAACTATGCTTTCATATAGATAATGTCATCCAACCAAGCGATTTTGATGAGGCTAAAAATAACGTGCAAGCCTCTGTTCGTAGAGCAGCATCGAGTGGTAGTAGGCCAGTATTTGAAGGTCGGGGAGGAGAGACTAAGGGAGCCTTCTTCCAGATGATGAATGAGTGGTTTACTGTGTTCGTACGATCGAACCCGATATCTCAACGACCTCTACCCTCCTATTTCCCAACCGACTCCCATAGTTCCTCAAGGTTTGGAACCAATACGAGTTTGCATGCCTCTAGTTGATAAAATTCATAAATATGGAGCTGAAGAGTGTAGAGCTACGTATGAAGATGATCCGGAGAGAGCTGAATTCTGGTTAGGAAATACAATTAGAGTTTTCGATGAATTATCTTCTACATCGATAGTATATGTGAAATGTGTTGTTTTTTATTAAAAGACTCAGCCTATCAGTGATGGAACAGTTTGGTTTCAATTGTGCCAAGAGAGCGAGTAGACTAGGAAATATTTCAAACTGAATTTTGAAAGAAATATGTGAGCCAGAGATTTCTTGATAAGAAATGTAAAGAGTTTCTCGAGCTAAAATAGGGCTGGATGACAGTATCTGAGTATGAGAGGGAATTTGTTCGATTGAGCAAGTATGCCCAAGAATGTATACCGACGGAGATTTCTATGTGTAAATGGTTTGAAGATGGGCTGAATGAAGACATAAAGCTATTAGTCGAGATTTTAGAATTGAAAGAATTTGTTGTTCTAGTTGATAGAGCGCACAAAGCTGAAGAATTGAGTAAAGCTAAAAGAAAAGCTGATGATTCGGGTAAGAGATTAGCGGGAAAATCATATCAATCACCTTCAAAGAAGTCAAAAGAATATCATAGTTGTAGTGGGTTACTCTAGTAGAGATCGAGGAAAAAAACATGTGAGTTCAAAACCTTAGGCTACATCTGTAGCGAGTGTAGGTAGTGTTAAGAACAACAAGCCTGAATGTCAACAATGTGGACATCGACACTTCGGTGACTGCAAAACGAAAGATGGGGCATGTTTTAAATGTGGTTCGCATGAACATTTTATTAGAGATCGCCCGGAGAGGACCGAAAAAGAAAAGGCTCAGACTGTTCGACTAAGCAACACTGCTTCGAGAGGTAGACTGCCACAGAACACTGGAAATACAAGAAATAGCCATAGTGGGACAAAGGATTTTGCTGTAAGATCTGAGGCACGAGCACCGGCTAGAGCTTTTGTGATCCGTGCTAGAGAGGAAGCTTCATCGCCAAATGTTATCACTGGTATATTTTCTATCTTTGATGCTAGTGTTATAACTTTAATTGATCCGGGGTCAACACATTCATATGTATACACGACTTTAGTGTCAGATAAGAAATTGCCTTTTGAGTCTACTAAGTTTGTGGTTAAAGTAACGAACCCCTTAGGTCAGTATGTGTTAGTTGATAAAGTTTGTATAAATTATCCTTTGATGATTCGGGGTTGCAACTTTCTGGGTGATTTGACGTTACTACCCTTTGATGAATTTGATGTGAATTTGGGTGTGGACCGGTTAACTCTGCATAATGTTGTTGTGAACTATAGATGAAAGCATATCGTATTGAAATGTCAAAACGACGAAAAGCTTCGAATTGAGTCAGATAGATTGGATAGTGTATCTCATGTTATATCAGCTATGTCTGCACATGAATATGTTTGAAAAGGTTATAATGCGTATCTCACTTGCATATTTGATTTTAAAGTTACTCAATTGAGGCTAGAATCGACTCTAGTGGTATGTGAGTATTCAGATGTGTTTCTAGAGGAGTTACCCGGGTTACCGCCAATCAGAGAGGTTGAATTTACTATTGAGTTAGTGCCGGGAACATCTTAGATATCGATAGCTCCTTACAGAATGACACCTACAGAGTTGAAAGAGTACGACTTGATCATTGATTATCATCTGGGAAAAGCTAATGTAGTTGCTGATACTTTGAGTAGAAAATCTCTGTTTGCTTTGCGAGCTCTGAATAGGCGGTTGACGTTGATTGATGATGGTTCGATTTTAACTAAGTTGAAAGCTAAACTGATGTTTTTGCAACAAATTAGCGAAGCTTAGAAATGTGATGATGTATTGATAGCTAAATGGAAACAGATTGAGACGACACCTGATTAAGATTTTCATGTTGGTTCCGATGATAGTTTCTATTTTAAAGGCAGAATTTGTGTTCCAAAAAATTCTAATCTTGTTCAGAATATTTTACAGGAAACTCATACTAGTAGTTTGTCTATTCATCCTATTAGCAATAAAATGTACGACGATTTGAAACAAATGTATTGGTGGCTAGGTATGAAACGAGAGACTTCTGAGTTCATATCAAGATGTTTAGTGTTCCAGCAAGTTAAATCTGAGCATCAGGTTCCTTCTGGTTTGTTACAGCCAATGATGATTCTAGAGTAGAAATGGGAACATGCCACGATGGATTTTGTATTAGGATTTCCTTTATCTCTGAGAAAGAAAGATTCTATTTAGGTCATCGTTGATTGTTTGACGAAGTTCACGCATTTCATTCCAGTGTGTATGGATTTTTCACTCAAAAGATTAGCGGAGTTGTATGTGACTGAGATCGTTAGATTGCACGGTGTGCCAGTTTCTATTTTTTCCAATAGAGATCCACGGTTTTCATCTCCAATCTAGAGCAAGTTGTATGAGGCTCTAGTTACTCATTTGTATTTTAGTACCGCATTTCATCCTCAGACCGATGGCCAATCTAAGCAGGTTATTCAGATGCTCGAGGATATGCTTCGATGCTGTGTTTTAAAGTTAGAAGGTAACTGGGAGAGATTTTTATCGTTGGTTGAATTTGGGTATAAAAACAGTTACCAATTGAGCATAAAGATGGCACTGTACGAAGCTATGTATGGTTGAAAGTGTCAAACCCTATTATATTGGACTGAGCTCAGTGAGAAAAAGCTTCACGGGGTTGATTTGATATGAGAAATCGAAGAAAAGGTTAAAGTGATAGGAGACAGTTTGAAAGAAGGTTCAGATGGATAGAAATCTTTTGTAGATTTGAAAAGAAAAGACATTGAATTTCAAGTCAGTGACAAAGTGTTCTTGAAAGTATCGCCCTGGAAGAAAAATCTTCTATTCGGCCGTAAAGGAAAGTTAAGTTTGTGGTTTATTAGGTCGTATGAGATTATTGAAAAAATCGGGTTGGTAGCTTACAGATTTGCTTTACCGTCATAGTTAGAAAATATTCGCAATGTATTTCACGTATCTATGTTACAACGGTATTGATCAGACCCTTCACATGTGATTTTACCTGTTGATGTTGAGATTTAGCCTGATATGACGTACAATGAAGAAGCGATCAGAGTTCTAGCTCGAGAGGTTAAAGAATTGAGAAATAAAAGCATAGCTTTAGTGAAAATTCTTTGGCAACGTCACGGTATAGAAGAAGCTACCTGGGAACTAGAAGAAGCTAAGAAAGTCCAATACCCGAACCTCTTTTTTGGTAAGATTTTTAAGGACGAAAATTCCTTTAGGAGGGAGAGTTGTAACAACCCGTTTTTAGTGAAATCAGAACAGTAGTTTTTGGACCACAAATTCGACGAGTAAAAAATTATTTTATTATTATTTTGGTGTCTACAAAATATTAATAAGGTCATATAAAAGTTTTGTTAAGAAATTTTGACGTTTGCATGCTTAATTTCGTGAAAAGGACTAAATCGTAAAAGGTGCAAAAGTGGAATTCTAGTAGCTAAAGATATCAAATAGCGATGAAACTTTAAAACAAGAGCACTTAGATGGTAATTAGACCATTTAAGTGGACAGTGGACATACATGGCATGGTTTTATTAAGATTTTAATAAGTTATTAAGGTTAATTTTGTAATTAAGTAAAATAAGTTAATGTTAATATTAGTAAAAGATGAAATAAACATTTTCTTCCTCATTTTACACCTTAAACAATCGGCCACCATTGTTGAGATAGGGAGGAAGATTTAGCCAAGCAAAATTACCTTACATGTAAGTGATTTTGAGTCTGTTTTTAATTATTTTTATGTTTTTGGGATTATTGTACCTTAATCTAGGTAGCCCAGGGACTAATTTGCAAAACTATTAAAGGATTAAGGTTTTTCCATGAACATGGTTGCATGATTCTTGAAGTTTAATGAAAGATTATGAGTTCTTGTTGTTAAATAAACAAGTTTTATAAAGTGATTCTTTTGATGAAATTATCATTTAGGGACTTATTTGTAAAAGTAGTAAAATATCATGGTAAAATTGTGAAAT
>JABEZY010275173.1:0-32716 GCA_013467495.1 Gossypium gossypioides
TTACTAATCCAAAAATTAATTCACTACTAAACTAACATCGTAAATATTTAATAAAAATATTCTCGGGTTTGTTTTACAAAAACAGTGTCTCGAAATACACTTTCTGACACCCCTGACTATTGGGTCGTTACACGTTTCTTTAAGTTTACCAAAGATATAGATAAGTGCTAACATAAGAAATGCGGTAGTAGATTTTGCATACTGGCTATGAAAGAAACTTCTACCCAAAACTATTTGCGTGTCTATAGATTCTTGTTATGTCATAGCCTTTTGATAGTTTTTAATGATTAAAGGAGTTATTTTGTTGTTCAGCTAAAGACACGAGAGAAGGCCTTAGTAGAAAAGGCAATGAATCAGTAGAGTAGATGAAATTCTAGAGTAAAGTATTCTGGTGAGTTCCCTCGTACCTAGACTTATAGTCTGTATTATTTTGATTAACAATTTCCATCATTCAGCAAGCTAAGTGGCAGTGTCCCTTTTCATTTTTGTTCATGTCTAGAGAAATATGTTCCCAGAGTTAGTTGCATGCATGGTCAAAAACGATAAAAGAATATGAAGACCTGATATATATATAAGTATGAGTACTCCTCCCTTGGCACATAAGCTCCGTACCTAGACTGTAGTGAGGAGGTATTGATGGAATGATATGTACATTGATATTGAAGATCCAAGATGAAGTGTTCACCTTCGGTAGAGCACGAAGATGAAAACCATGATTTGTGAAAACCCGACCTTATGGGGGAGCACTTATGTGTCCAAACACGGAGGGAAGTGATAATGATACAGATGTAATGCTAGTGTATGGTTCAATTGAGAATTTATGAAGATCCAGAATATGATAGGTTTTTGAGAATTGGAATCAGAAGCTAGCATAATGAAGGGAATACAAGAGAAAAAGAAAAGGGTGCATGAGTTAATGCACGTTATATGAAATGAATAAATAGTAAACCTATTATTCATACAAGGGTTAGACCATATAAGTAGCAAGTTCGCGGAGCAGATGTTCCTGCAATTGTCATGCATGGGAATGTAGACTAGTGAAATATGCCAATAGGCGGAGTAAGTCGCGGTAGGATTCGCCAGATGTCTTGTGGGTTAGAGGGATGTGCCTGCCTAATACGGCGAGTTAGTTGTCAGCTTAAGTTCCTACTCCTTAATGTGTGGTAATATTCAGTAAGTTTAATCTTCCTAGGAACTCACTAAGTTCTTTTGAACTTACCCCATTTCCCCCATTTCTATCAAGTTCTGAGATTGAGCAAAGTGTCGAAGGGAATTCGCCAGACCTGCGGACATTTGTGAGCCTTGTTATTTTGTGGGTAACATGTATTCGTTGGGGGTTATTAGGAATTTTGTTAGATGTCATCCCTTGTCAAACTGTTGTTTTTATTAAATCAAAGTTTTGTATTTGTTTGAAAAAAATTGTAGCCTTGATTGGCTTATTTCCACCTGCGATTTATGAAACTGTTTAAGATAGTCATCGTAGGCTATGTTTGTATATTTTAAATCTTCGTGCAAGACGTAGTATCCATTTAAAAAAAAACTTGTTTCCAAATAAAAATGAGTTAGAATCTGTGAAATGCTATGCCACAAAGATGGAATCCACCAAATTGTCGAAGTGTTTTAAAAAGAACTTTTGGAGTAGTCTAACAAGTCAACCTCTAACATTTAATATCCAAATCTGACGGTCGAGTCAGGTATGGGGTGTGACAAACAACGTATTAACAATTTTAGGATTAAGACTCAAAAATAGGTATAAACAACTTTAACCACAAGGTATGACCTTTAAGGGTGCCCCTTTATATACATGAAACAACTACCACATTGAACTCTCAAATATGGTAGTGTCTGGCTCAGTCCTTCCACTATCTTTTTAGGACAACTTCTACTCTGCGTACAAGTAGTAATGTAACACCTCTAACTCATCTCCATCGCCGGACTAGGGTTACTGAGTATTACTGTACCATCGTAAACATTTAAACTTTCTATCATTCAATAATTTAATCATATCATTAACCATTTTAAACATGCATACTATCCCTAAATCTAGCCCTTGAGGCCCTAAGAATAACCTAGAAGCAATTCGGGACCAATTTGAAACAATTTGGAAAGTCCAGGAAAAAGATGTAAAATTTGCAAAATAGGGGTCACATGTTCGTGTGGCCATGCCGTGTGCCTCACACGGCTGAGACACACTCCCATGTAACTATCGAACAAGGGACACATGGGCGTGTCCTAGCCCGTGTCCTCACCCATGTAACTCACTGAATAAAGTCACACGGCCATGTCACACGCTCATGTGCCAAGCCGTGTCACACTCCCGTGTGCCAGGCCGTGTAACTCTCTAAGTTGCCCCACACTCCCGTGTGCCAAGCCGTGTGTTAGGCCGTATAACTCACTGACTTGCACTATAAAGAAATCATCAGAAGACACACAGTTGTGTCTCAGGCTGTGTGGACCCAAATTTACCTAAAATCAAGTGATTTCCAAAACCATTTCATGCACAATCTTTCAACCCATTTAGGTACACTTTAAAGAGACTTAAATATCACCAAAACACACATCAAAATGCCATTTCAAGAGCTTAATTAAACTAACCAATATGCCATTCAAAGACACCACAATATACCAAGACATCAATCATCAAAATATGTCAATATTATACCAATTCATACATGATAACCTATTCAATTTCTTACCTAAAACATACCACATATTGACCATTCTCAAACCAACAAATTGTACCAATATGCCATAGACATCCATTATCAAAAAGTGACCAAAAGTATTTACCCAAAACAAGCATTATAACTCCATCAAGCATACATGAATATCAAAGTACAAACATATCAAGTTACCATTTACATATTCATCAAGAACACCATTATAAACCACCCTATACATGTTAATATTGCCATTTCCAAACATAATAACCTAGTTCAAATATGAACTAAAACATGTCACAAGTAACCATTTTCAAACCATCATCAATATGCCAAGAGAACCATATCAACAAGCATTTTAAAATAACCAAAATCATATAACTTGGTAAGGCATCAATGTGTACCAAGCCAACATAGCTTTCCAAAACTTATACATACCGAAACACCATCAACACATGCACCATAATACCATTAAAAATCATTCTATACATGCCATTATAAACCTTAGCCAAAATACTCAACAACTACCAAATTTTCCATTGGGTAGTTTGATAGATCTCCGACGAACTTCCAACCGATCAAACTTTTGATATCTGTAAAGTAAAGGAAAATAACTACGTAAGCAATGAATGCTTAGTAAGCCCGTATAAACTTTAAACTTAACATATCATTTCAATAATAAACTTTATAGAATAAGTATAAACCTTTACCAATGTCATAAGCTTAATAAAAGCCTAAATAGCACCATCAAACTCACAAGTTAGTATACTTGTTCATGATGCATAAGAAATCAACCATGTTAGTGGATTCATTGACAATCATATAATCTCCTTTATAACATGCATAGATTTTATAAGATACATTACATAAGCATCAGCCTTTTCAAATAGTTATGAACCTTTCCATTAAGTCACTTACCGTTTCATTCCTTTTCTCACCTGTTGAACCATCTAGAATTACATCGGATACTTGGGAAAGCTCACACGAAGTGTGCCTTTCCAAACAACTGTAACCTTTCCTTTACATCAATGCTCACACGAGTTGTGAAATGGGCCTGCTCACACGAGCTGTGGGTCAGAATGTAAGCTACACGATGCTGCTCACACGAGCTGTGAAGAACCCGCAACATGTACAGGACTTCGGCCATCGGTAGGACATTCGAGACCAGCACCTGAAACATGAAATCTCTAATGACATGTCATTTGTATCCTAAAAATTCTTAAGGTTCAACTGGGTTACGATATCCGTCAATTCGTCATAATATGGATACATTCACATATATATTGATTCATTTACATTAAAAACAACATTGTAAACATTTAATTTAATTAACATTATAATGATTACAGTTCATATGAACTTACCTGACTAAATTACAACAACGACTAAGTTAGGGGCTATTTGGTAAATTTTCTCTTCTCCTCGATTTTCCACTCGTTCTTGATCTAAAATAATAATTCTATTCAATTCACTAATTCTAACTGAAAATCAATTCATTTTATGCAATTAAGTCCTTTTTGACATTTTACAAAATTTCCCCCAATATTTTACTTTTATACAATTTTAGTCCCTAAGCCCAAAACATGCAAATTAACTATTTTTATCTAAAATTCATGTTAGCCGATTTTTACCTAGTCTCATAACAGCCCATATTTATCATCAATTTACAATATGTTTTTTGAATTTTACCATTTTCATAAATAAGTCCTAATACCTTAAAATCATCAAAAATTACTTAGTAAAATATGTCTGTTTAACAACAAAGCTTAACAATCTATCATAAACTTTCACAAACACCTCAAACTCATCCATGGCACATTCTAAAACGTTTAATAATTTCGAAAACAGAGGTACGAGTTAACTGGTTCTAATTACAACGATTTCAAAAACATAAAAATTACAAAAAATAAATGAAAAATGGACTTGCATGCATTAACCATAGCAAGATTGAAGCTTGGAGCTTCAATTCTATGGAGTTTCGATTTCTTCAGTTAGAAATGAAAAAGATAACTATTTACTTTTACTTAATTTAAGTTTTATTATCTATTTACTATTTTGCCCTTAAATATTAAACCAAATTTCACCAAATACCAAGCCATGATCATCCACTAACCTTAAATTTGGTTAAATTACTACTTAAGACCCTTATTTCATGCTTTTAATATCTATTAAATACAAATAAAGCTATAACTATTAAATTTCACATCTTTACAATTTAGTCCTTTCAAATTAATTAATCATTTAAATATCAAAATTTCTTAATGAAACTATAATACAACCTTAATAACACTCCATAAATATTTAATAAAATATTTACGGCTCGGTTTATAGAAATGAGGTTCTGATACCTCATTTTCTAAAACCATTTGACTTTAGGGTCATACCACTTGAACCTAATTATTCATTCAAATAGCATAAATTGCCAATTCAAAATTTATTTTAATACCATATTTGACTTGTAAATATTAAGTAATAACATTTACGAACTTACTCGTTGGATTTATGGCTTCGAAACCATTGTTTCCATCACCACTTAAAAACGGGCTATTACAAGTAAAACCTTTTTAAGTTCAGGAGAACTTAATGAGAGCTGTATATAAGTGACCATAGAAGACTACTTAAAAATTTAAGATGATGGGATTTTATGTAGGAGTTAAACTTCTTGGTTTTCATAGAAAACTTCGCGGATTCCATTGATGCCGCCTATAGCTTGTTCTTTCTGAATCAATTTTTAGTAAGTTCAACCACCGATCTCGACCTAACCATGATCCATCTATCGATATTCTCCTATGGTTTTTAGTCCTGTTACTCATTGTTTTAGACCTTCCTTATACATTTCTTAATGTGCCTCATTATTGATACCCATCATCGCCATTTCGAACTAGAGATAACTATTGGCGTTAACCAAATGTTCACTATAACTGCAAATCCTTACATTAATGAGTTATTCTTCCAATATCCTCATTCGCGAACTTGAACGCGATCTTTGGTTGATTGGATCATTTCCTATATTACTTATTCACATTAGCCCGATCTTTAAGATACTCTAGTATCCCTCGGCTGTATCTACCCTTGGCAAGCCCTCATGGACTTCCCTGTGTTCTATACAGCCGTAATGGTATTACTTTTTCTCACTAATTTTCGGGTAGACTTTTCACCCAAGAAGGTCCTCAGCGGACTTATTCATTTGATAATCCTCGTGGACTTCCCGTGCCACATAGTCCTATCTGGACATCCCTTTTTCTCTGTAGGTCACTAACGGACCTTATTGGTTGATCAGCTTTGTGTAGAAATTTCATTCAACACGATCATTTAGTGGATTTCCCACTTTTTTGGCTACCTCTTTATCAAACACCAATTAATACTTTTAGCTGTGATAATCTATTCCGTATCTACTTAACCAATGATTGTTCTGTATCCCTTTAGGCAATCTCTAAAAGAATTACTATAGTTGCTAATACACAAAGAGTTTCTCCTTTCTTTTATATGTACCTGCATATCAAACATTTCTAATAACTTTTCTCCTTTCCCTTAGTTGAAGAATTCTTTTACTAGCTCGTTTACCCGCGTTCCTGGGTGTGCCGAAACATCCTATTATGCTACTTGCAGCTCGATTCATATAGTGGTTCCCCTTTCCTTGCCCTGCCATTTTTCCGGTTCACCAATTTGGCTGACTTTATTTGCTGCCATAGCTGGGCTATGGCCTTACGCAATGTAGCCTCATGTTTATTGTCCTGGTGGACTCCATATGTTGCAATAGCCGAGCTATAGTCTTACACAATGTAATCCCCATGTTTATTATCCTGGCGGACTCTATATTTTTCCATAGCCGAGCTATGGTCGTACACAATGTAATAACCATGTTTATTATCTTGGCGAACTCCATATGTTGTCATAGCCAAGCTATTGTCTTACACAATGTAACTCTATGTTTATTATCTTGGCGGACTCCTGATTCCGAGTAATCAATAAATCTCTTCTGAGGTGTCGCCCCGTAGGACCTAATAAATTGTTTCCACGGTGTCGCCCCGAAGGACCTATAAATTGTCGTTGCAGTGTCACTCTATAGAGTCGATAGACTGTCGTCACGGTGTCACTCTAGTGAGCCAATAGATATCATTCCACGATAACTCCCAAACTCCCTTGTATCCCCTTATCAATCTGCCCGTTCCTCTATTTCGCCAATTATTTTTATCCTCCTATACCCTGTCAAGGTAAATTTCCTCCGCACTCTATATACATTAGAAACAAGTATTTCATGCAATTTATTGGGCTAACTATTTTAACATACATTACACCATTCTTCTATTCATTAAATCATAACCGAGTAACATTCAACAAACATATTTGCAAGAGCGTACACACACAATATCATGCATACATAGCTTACTCATCTTCCATGTTCATACGTAATCATGGTCTTAGACACAACTCAAAGCAGACACGAATGTAATTCAAGCAATGACACAATATCATCGATCACCCAAAAGTACAGTACAGAAACTCACATTACATCTTTTATCCCCTTCAGCTTAGCTTGTCCAAACTCCAAAGCCTCATTCATCCTGGCAGCTAATCATGACAACCGCTTATCTCGATTAAATCATAGTCATTTAAACCTTAAAACTTAGAACCTAGTTTACAGAAACTTATTAAGAGTCTTTGTCCTTATTTTTTCTCTAATTCTCGAGTACAAAAAGTTAAAAAGCTTATCACTTTATCAATTTCTCTACTTTCAGACCTCAAATCTCATGACTGTTTCTCCATTCAAGGCTCTTCTACGTTCTCCTCTCTTTCGGAACAACCGAAGAAAATATGCAAATAAACACGCCAGGGTGGTCAGGCCGTGTGGCTCACACGGCCAATAGACACGCCCGTGCCACAGGCCGTGTGGGCATTTGAAATAGGACACACAGTCGTGTCCCAGCCCGTGTCTGTACCCGTGTAACTCTTTGAGTTGGGTCACACGGCTAAGTGACACGCTCGTGTGCCAAGCTGTATGTAGGTACAGGGGACACACGGCTAAACCACACGCCTGTGTGCCAGGCCGTGTGAAAAATCCTGAGCATTCTGTTTTAAATTTTAAAGGTGTAGGGGACACACGGCCAAAACACACGCCCATGTGCTAGGCCGTGTGTTACACACGGCTGAGACACACGCCTATGTCCTACCCATGTGGATGAAATAAGGACATTTCCTAGCCATATTTCTCACCCAAACTTGTTTTCCACCTACAATAACACTTAAATACATTCATAAACCATATCAAAGAACTTAAAACAAACCAAAATCATGTCTTAAACTTGCATATTACACATACAACCAATGTGCTCTTAGGCACCCCCAATAGAAAATTTATTATTATGTCATTCCAAAACTTTTACTTACCTAGATACCAAATACATATTTGCGTAATCAAAAATGATACTTCAAACATGATAATACCATTTGTATCAAAACATGACCATTACAAGCCATTCCAATGGCTAATTACAGCAAAATAAATACATGCCATCATTGGTCAAATTTAGTCTATACATGCCATTATACCCAAAAGAAATTTGGTTGTTTATACCGAAACGAGCTGAAGGATAGTGTGATATACCTCCGACTAGTTTCCAACCTTTACGGGCTCCCGAATACCATAAAACAAGAAAAATAAATAGAGTAAGCTTTAAAGCTTAGTAAGTTCGTATAACGGGAACTTACCATTCATTTACTTTTAAGGTAAACATACAAAATACATCCAAAGAAATTTGGCCAATTGCCTAAACACATATCCTCTTCAAGCATGTTAGTTATGTAATTCACATGAATATCAAGAAACATGTATAAGCTCATCAATATTCAATTTCCATGTACATGTATTTATCATTTCAAGTATCTATGAACATGAACATGTACATATCATATCTTTGTATTTCAAGTATTTATCATAGTAATTTATATCATCTCATATTAGAACTTTACCCATTGAATCATTTAAAATATCGATGGATACAAGGATAGTACACTTGAAGTGTATGAATATGAAATCTGTCAATTCATATTTGGGGGTGCTCATTAGAGCACATGAACGGGAAGCCCTCTCTTGAGCCATATAACGGGAAGCTCATGTGAGCTATGTAACAGGAAGCTTATCCGGGCTGTATAACAGGAAGCTCATAAGAGCCATAATCAAGAAGCTCATGCGAGCCAATAATTGGTAGCTTTGAAGAGCCATTATTCGGGAAGCTCCGGATAGCCATATATCGGGAAGTTTAAGCGAGTCATATCGAGAAGCTTAGAAAGAGCCTTTAATTGGGAAGCTTACGAAGAGCCATATAACGGGACGCTCATAAGAGCTATGGTGTGTCTACAACATATGCAGAATCACAACCAATCGGAATGCTCCAAAGAGCTATTAACGGGAAGCTCACAAGAACCATATAACGAAAAGCTCGATAGGGCTAATAATGGGATGCTCATGAGAGCTAATAATGGGACGCTCTTTAGAGCTATTGTGTGTCCTCAACATATGCAGGACCACAACCAATTCAGGAACCCTGTATCCATCGAATCTCATTTATCCAAACGGGACTTATTAATAATTATTAGGCATTATCGGATATGTGATCAATTTTATACATATAGAATTTATACAATTCACATATACAACATCCAATTCAAACATATAAATACACATAATTTAGTTACACGAACTTACCTCGACAATGTTCGTGAACTTGTATGCTACTAATCCGTTACTTTTTCTTTACCTCGATCTAGCTCCATATTTAAACTATCCAGATCTATACGAGTAAATTTAGCTCAATTTAATATAACTCATATTCAATTCAATTCAATTCACATCCTAGGCAAAATTACCATTTTGCCCATATACTTTTAATTAATGACGATTTCGTCCCTAGGCTCAGAAAATGAAAATCATGCAATTTAGTCTTTATTCCAAGCCTAATTGATTTTTTACATGTAACATTTACAGCCCAAGTAATTCATAAAATTTATAATTTTTTCATAAATTTCACATCTTTACAATTTAGTCCCTAAATCACAATTTCTTGAAAATTCACTTTACAAAAGTTGTTTATCTATCAACAACCTTTCATTTTCTACCATAAATTTCATAATTCATRCATATTCATMCATGGAAAAACCYTAKTACTTTSATAAMTTTACAAATTAATMCTCGAGATAGCTAGAKTAARCTATTACRAWCTCRAAAATATAAAAATTACTAAAAACGRGACTTGAATACTCACCTAATTAGGCCAAATAAGTTTTCTCTTTCTTCAATTCTCCATGGCTAGGGTTTCCATATATTATTTGGGAAAGATGATGATATTTTCTTTAGTTTATTATTTATCATCTTTATTTTTCATCTTTCCAATTTTATCTTTTTCTTTTTCTAATTTTCCATGGATGAATCATCAAACTTATATACTAACTCCTCTTAATGGTCTACTTGCCATAAAAGGACCTCCAATTTTGAATTCCATAGCCATTTGATCCTTTTAGCTACTAGAATTCAACTTTTTCATTTTATGCAATTTGGTCATTTTATCAATTAATCATGTAATCGATAAAATTTTCTTAACAAAATTTTTATACGATATTTCTATCACAAATCATACCATAAAATGATATTTAAATAAAATTTTCTTTCAAACTCGGATTTGTGGTCCCGAAACCACTGTTCCGTTTTCACTAAAAATGTGCTGTTACAGATAACGCCATCTATTTTTTTCCATCTTTCTTCTTCTCCCTTCCTCTCTTCCCAAGCTCACTCCCATACCCAAATTCATTCCCTTGAACATCAAGAACCCCAAATTGCCCACATAAAAAAAAAAGTTTGTAAACCTCCCAAATCCCTATTAATATGAAGGTTGTTCTTCTGCAAGAATGCTAAGAAAAATGATAGAATTATGACAAAGCACAAAAATTAAACCCCAAATTGCTCGCACCACCAAACAACTTTTAATATACAAAACAACTTAAGATTACAGATAAAGGAATACATAAATTTCAAGTAAATTTCTTTGCTAAAATCAACCATTTGTTTCATGTGAAATGTGAATGGTGCTTGTTTCTCTCTTTTATAAATTTATTAGTAAGATTCTTAAGGTAATGTATAATAAACTAAATAAATTGAATTAAATCTAAATCTAATCCTAAACTCATGTATTGACTTCTCCTATCCCTTGTTTCGATTACACGAGTTTCTTTAGCCTAGATCCAATTATTTTACCTAATTAATTATTGATGTAGGGTTCTAATACATGAACTAGTTGATACCCTAGCAGGATCTTCCGATCTTCCACTAAAATAACGAGTTAGCAAGGACTACTTATCTTCTGACCTCACAATCAAGACCAATTTAGGGTTAAGGTGTTCGCAAATAGGTCATACCAATTTTGGGTTAATTCCTACCTAAATGACTTCCTAGGGTCATCAAGCCTAGGGTATAAGTTCTTCCTCTCCTAAATAGCTGATCCATTAAGAAACTCTATCATTCAATCAATTAATTAAGTTAAAGCTATTGAAACATGCAAAATATGTATAAAGCAAAAATCGATTCTAATCATTACACAAACATTCATCTAACAATGTTAAAGAAAGATATATAAAGAATATAATAAGGAAAATCAATGCTAATGGATTTATCAGTAAATGCTTGGCTCTAGAATAATCTCCACTCATGTAAGTCTCACTTTGGAATAGGATGTAATATCCCGTTTTTCAGTGGTGTCAAAAATGGTGGTTTTGAGACCACAATTCTGACTTGTGAAGTTGTGATTTATGGTTTAGTTAATGTTTATAGAGTTACACTAGGGTCGTATTAAATTTTTCTGATGAAATTTTAATGTTTAGTTAGTTAATTAATTAAAAATGATCAAATTGTAAAAGATGTAAAACTACCCACAATTGAATTATAGTGATTAGATGGTTTAATTATTATTTAAGGGAGGATTTATATGAAAATTATGCCATAAAACAAGTTAATGGATGGTAATGGGTATTGTTTAAGCTTACATGAATGTTTTACTAAATGGCAGTATGGTAATTTAAAAATTAAACATAAAAACAAAAGATAACAAATTATGTTATCATTTTTATTGTTTCTTCATCATCGATTTTAAGAGAGGGAAACACCATTTTTGGTGCTTGAAGGTTCAGTCACCATAGCCCTTTGCACGTAAGTAATTTCCAACCTGTTCCTTGTAATTTTTATGTTTTTGAGATTGTTGTAACTAGGTCATATTAACCCGAACCTTCGTTTTTGAAACTGTCAAAGATTATAGATATTTTCATTTATAAATTCTTGTTATTTTAGATGTTAAATGATGAAATGGAAATTTTAGTTGTTGATTAAGATTAATTTATAAAGTGGTTTTCAATAATTTTTTATTAAAGGATTGAATTGATTAAATGTTAGAATTGATAAGGGAATTTTGTGAAATTGGAATAAAAGTGGGCTGAATATGGAAAGGTAAAAATTTAGTTGGCCTGATAAATTATAAAATTTTGTCAAATGTGGAATTTTGAGTTTAGGGACTAAATTGAGAGAAATATAAAAATTTAGGGAAAATGTTTGAATAATGAAAAGTTAAGGGTTATATGCCTTGAATTGAATGTGAAATGAATGTGAATTTAATAGATTATATTTAATTACTATATAGACCAAGATTTAAATCAAAAAGATAATAACCGAGGAAAAGGAAAAATTATGGAGTAGTCCATGTTTTTAAATCGAAAGTGCTTTAGAGGTAAGTTCATAGTTATTTGCTATTTAATGTGTTTCACTTGTAATTATATGGTTATTAATTTGTTAGTTGATTTCTTTAAATGTACATGTGAGTATAATTGTTAGGAATACAAGTATCACATATATATACATGAAATTGAAAAGTAGTTATTAGAAGTGTTTCTTGGATATGAAATGAATTGCATGAGATTGTAATGAGTTCTAATATGAATACGGAAATGTGAAGTGATTTCATTGCACTTCGGTGACCCTGTAAACACTTTGGTGTCCCTATTTGTACAACTGTGCCCTTGTAAACACTTCGGTGTCCCTGTTTGTACATTCGTGCCCCTACATGCACTCTAGTGCCTCTAATAGCACATTTGTGCCCCTGACTGCACTCTAGTGCCCCTGATTATGCTCTCGTGCTCCTGATTGCACTATGGTGCCCCTGTTTTTGCATCTCTGATTCCCTTAAAAATGAATGAATTTCAAGTACTTGAACTGGATAATGCTGAAGTTCAATGAAAGATATGAAGAATTACATTTAGTGGACATATTCAAGTTATGATGAGTTCTTGGAAATTTATAGACAAAACAATTGAGAATTTTAGTTATCATGTTATAATATTTAAGTGATTCCTTTATTAAAAGCAAGTCAAGTAGAATTTATACTATGGTCTTACTAAGCCATTTAAGTTTAACGATTTTTCTCATGTTATTTTGTAGTTAACGGTTGCAAACGGCTCTAAGGACTGACATCAAATCTCACACTATCCATTTGCTCTTGATAGCTTTTATATCTTTTTTTTGGGTTGTGGCGCGTATATAGGTTTTGTTGTAAGAAGGTTAACATTAGAAGTTTGGAAGATATGAAAAGTATTTAGTATTTGTGATTATGTTATGTGATGTTGAATGGTAAACTTTATTAGTAGGAATAGAAGATAATAGTATGGTTGGTTATGAATGTTGATTAAGGTGTGTTAATGGATAAAGTTTTGGTGTATTGTTGGGCTATAATTGAGGTACCTATGAATGGTACATTGGTTAGAATTCTAGGTTACTAATTTTGAAATGTTTTAAGTGTAGGATTTTGTTTATTTTGGTCATGGAATGGTTTGTGTTTTATGTGTACCTTGTTGGGCAAGTTTTGGCTTGATTTTAGCTTGTTTAAGAAGTCAATTCAGAAGCACACGGTCTAGGACATGGGCTGTCACACAGCCATGTGCTACACACGGTCATCTCACATAGCCGTGTGTGATCTGTTAGTTTTAGTGTAGGTTTCACACGGTCTGAGACATGACCGTGTGTCTTAAGTTAGTGAGTTACATGGGCTAGCACATGGCCTGCGACACAGCCGTGTGAGCCAAGTTAGTGAGTTACACGGTCTATGACACGGGCTGGGACACGGTCATGTGTTCCCACTTCGAATGTTCACACGGTCTGATCTGTGTCACACGGCTTTGCCACACGGCCGTTTGACCCCTGTTTTCTAACTTTACAAGTTTTTTCAAAAACTTATGTTTTGATATAATTTGATCCTTGAATACTTTCAATCTATTTTTAGGTCCCCGGAAACCTGAATAAAGCCTATGTAAATAATTATTCTATGAGTTGTTATATGTTTGTATTTTAATTAAATTTTTGTTCAGATTCAAGATAAATTGATCCGTTTGATTTTGTAACACTCTAATCCTTAACCCAGCAATGGAGACGGGATATGGGTATTACATTTCGTGGTATCAGAGCTACGATTTAATTGATTCTAGGACTAACGTAGCATGTATAGAGTCTAATATATACATGTCACATATACCCTATGATAGTGTATGCTTTTGATTCACTCTAATATTTTATTTTCTTATAGATTCAATATGTCAGCTGAGTGGAATCAGGCCGTAGTTAACGAAGTTGAAAGTAATGTTCAAGCTTCGAATCATGAAGCAAGTAATAGTGCATCAATTCCACAGTCCTTTGGTGACGAAATGAGAAATGTTTTTTTTGGGATAATAAACCAGTGGTTCAATAAATTTAAGCAAACAAATCATGTAACACCGCAGCCTCTACCCCCTACTGTGCCTCCTCCGGCACCCCTGTGCTCTCAAAATTCTGTACCTATGACAGTTACCCAACTGTCTATGGACAAAGTTCATAAATGTGGAGCTGAAGAATTTAGAGGCAAAGTTGACGATGACCCTGCAAAAGCTGAGTACTAGTTAGTGAATACGAAGACAGTTTTTGTGGAATTGATGTGCACTCTTAAATATTGTTGGAGATGTGTTGTGTCGTTGCTGAAAGATCAAGCATACTCATGGTGGGACAGTTTGAGCACAATGACATCAAATGATCGTATTAATTGGGATTTCTTCCAAATTGAATTCAAGAAAAAAGTATGTTAGTCGGTTGTTTCTTGATAAGAAAAAGAAAGAATTCCTTGAACTAAAATAAGGAAATCGGTCTGTAGCTGAGTATGAACGAGAGTTTGTGCAGTTAAGCAAGTATGCCCGTAATATAGTGTCAATTTGAGGAAGAAATATGTATTAGATTTGAAGATGGGTTGAATGATGACATTTGCATATCGGTGGCAGCATTAAAGTTATGGAGATTCGTAGAACTTTTAGAACGAGCTCAAAAAATTGAAGAAGTTTGATATTTTAACAAAAGATGGTCGTTTAAGTATGTTCAAATGTTTCCATCGAACAAGTTTAGAAATGAAAAAATTCGACCGACTGCCCCTTCAAAGTTCACTGGCAGAGATAAACCGAATCAAAGCAATTTGAAGTCTGTTAATTCTCCAGTGGCTTGTGTTGGAAGTGTGAGGGATGTTGAGAGAACAATCCTTGTTTGTGATGATTGTGGCAAGAGGCATTTTGGTGAATGTCGATCAAAGTTGGGAGCTTGCTTCCGTTGTGGATCTACTGATCATTTTCTTCGTAATTGTCAGAAACAGAAAAATTATTCGGGTAATCAGACAAGAAAGCCCGAAGTAACCTTACAGAGAGGTAGATGACCTGGAAACGGTAACAATATTACTTCTGGTCAAGGAAATATTAGTGATATGAATGAACGATCTGAAGCGAGAGCACCAGCTAGAGCATATACAATTAGAGCTCGCGAGTAAGCTACTATCCCAGATGTTATTGCTGGTACATTTTCTCTTTTTGATATTAATGTATATGCATTAATTGATCCTGGATCAACTTACTCTTATGTATGCACTGCATTAGTAGACAAAAAGAATTTTCCTGTTGTGCCTACTGATTACACTGTTAAGGTAACGAATCCACTAGGTCAGTGTGTTTTAGTTAATCAGATCTGTAAATCGTGTCCACTAAAATTTTGGGCTTACGACTTTCCTGCTAGTTTGATGTTGTTACCTTTTGATGATTTTGATCTCATTTTGGGAATAGATTGGTTGTTTGAGCATGACGCAATAGTGATTTCCCGAAGGAAGCAAGTTAGTTTGAAGCGTCCGAATGGTAAATTTGTTTGTGTTAAGGCCGATGGGACTGATTGTACTGCAAATGTGATTTCAGCATTGTCAGCTCAAAAACTAATTAGAAAAGAATATGAAGCTTATTTAGCTTACGTTTTTTATTTGAAAGTGGAAGAATAAAAAATTGATCAAGTACCGATAGTCAAAGAATATGTTGATTTTTTCCTGAAGAACTGCTTGGGTTGCCACCGATTCGGGAAGTTGACTTTGTGCTCGAACTTATGCCCAGAACAGCTCCAATTTCGATATCACCATATAGGGTGGCTCCTACAAAATTGAAAGAGTTAAAAGTACAGTTGCAAGTGTTGTTAGATCATGGATTTATTCGACCGAGTGTGTCACCTTGGGGTGCTCCAGTTCTGTTTGTGAAGAAGAAAGATGGGTTGATGAGACTATGTATAGATTATCGACAGCTGAATCGAGTCACTATTAAGAATAAATACCCATTACCTCGTATTGATCATGTTCGATCAGTTAGAAAGGAGCTATAGTGTTTTTAAAGATTGTTTTGAGGTCTGGATATTACCGGTTGCGAGTTAAAGAGCCAGATGTAGTAAAAACTTCTTTCAGAACCCGATATGGTCATTACGAATTTTCGTAATGCCATTTGGTTTAACTAATACCCCTGCAGCATTTATGGATTTGATGAATAGGGTCTTTCAACCATATTTGGATCGATTTTTTGTGGTATTCATTGATGATATCTTGATATACTCATTGAATGCGTCAGACCTTGCTGAGCATTTGAGAATTGTGTTACAAACTTTACGTGACAAGCAACTTTATACGAAATTCAGCAAATGTGAATTTTGGTTGCGAGAAGTCGATTTTTTGGGTCATATTATTTCAGCTCATGGTATCCGTGTTGTTCTAAATAAAATATCTGCAATCATTGATTGAAAATTCCAAAGAATGTTTCTGAGGTTCGTAGTTTTCTAGGTTTAGCAGGATATTATCGGCGTTTTGTTAAAAAAATTAATTATAGCCTCGCCGATGACAAAATTATTGCAAAAAGATGTTCCTTTGGTCTAGATCGATAAATGTCAGAAAAGTTTCGAGCAACTGAAAAGTATGTTAATTGAAGCTCTAGTTTTGACTCAACCTGAATTTGGGAAAGAATTTATAGTGTATAGCGATGCATCTCTTTATGGTTTAGGTTGTGTGTTGATGCAAAGTGGCAAAGTAAATTGCCTATGCCTCGAGATAGTTGAAGCCTTACGAGCGGAACTATCCGACACACGATTTGGAACTAGCTACAGCAGTTTTTGCCTTGAACATTTGGTAACATTATTTATAAGGTGAAAAATGTCATATCTTTACTGATCATAAAAGTTTAAAATATCTAATGACTCGAAAAAAATTGAATTTGTACCAGCAAAGATGACTTGAATTGTTAAAGGATTATTATTTAGTAATTAACTATCATTCTGGGAAAGCTAATGTTGTTGCAGACGCGTTGAGTCTGAAGTTTTTATTTGCTTTGAAGGCTATGAAAGCCAATTTGACATTAAACGTGATGATTCTATTTTGACTGACTTTATAGTAAAGTCAGTATTTCTATCGAAGATTCAAGAATTACAGAAAGTAGATTCAAGGTTGTTAGCGAAGTTTGACCTAGTTAAAAGTGATAAAAAATCTAATTTTTGTATTGGGAATGATGAATGTTTATATTTCCGAGATCGACTGTGTATACCACATGATTCGGGGTTAAAGCGGGAACTGTTGAAAGAAGCTCACAATCAACTAGTCATAAATAATTGTTGTTTCGGGTTTCTTGTTCAATCAACTAGTCGTTACTCTATCAGGATCTCTCGATCTTCCACTAGAATAACAAGTCTACAAGAACTACTTACCTCTCAACCTCACAGTCCAGACCAGTTCGGGGCTCAGGTGTTCACCGATATGCCATACCAATTTTGGCTTAATTCTCACCTAGATGACTTTCTAAGGTCGTCAAGCCTAGGGTTTTAGTTCTTCCTCTACCAAATAGCTTATCTGCCTGTACAAAAATCAATTAATCATACATTCACTCGCTAGTCCCCTATAAGAGAATTAGTTCCTCATGGATCTCAAAAACATAATAAACTTGATGTAAAAGATGAACATTAATAGCAAATCAAGAGACGATGGTTTAAGAGAATCCTAAATTTTATATAGTTTTGAAGCACAAAATCCAGAAAGAGTTGATCGAGTTCGACCAATCAAATCTCCCGAAAAATGAAAAACTAAAAATAACCTAAAGCCTAAGAAAAAAGAAAAACTAAAGACAAACTATAAATAAAATTATATAGTATGAAAATTTGTCCATAACAAGTGTTAAATGAGCTTATTTATAGAGTTAGGGTTGTCGTCGTCGTCAACCCTAGGTCAATTAACGCTTTCGTGTTTAATATTTAATTGTACAGACAAAAAACCCCTGGCTCGTAAGTATTTCTCGTACAGAACCAATGTCGCGACACCCTAGTGCATGTGTTGCAACATCGAAGGCAGTATGCTCATACTCAAAGTAGCTTCAAGGGTGTGTTGCAACATCCCTTGGTTGTGTCCCCGTATTGCAACACAACAACCAGTATTGAGTTGGTACACCCTCCAATAGTCTTTTGCACACACACAAAGTATATTAGCTCACCCTTAGGCCTCATTCGGCCTCTAAGGTCAATAAAAGACTAAAATTGCACTTTTTATTGAATGTAAACGAAACCAAGAAAACTTAATTAAATCATAATAAAAGTGCTTGTATTCAAGCTCCTCAAGTGCGAAAACTAGTTTAATCTGCTACACCGAATTACGACAGATCAAACTCCCCACGCTTAAGTCATTGTTTGTCCTTAAGCAAAGCGAACAAAAATAGTAATTAAAAGACGACCCTTAAGAAAATATGTTACAAATATTAGTTTTGGAGCACATGACTAGGCATTTCATATTTATTCATAATCTTGACATGATATATAGTTGACTTACCACTTTTGATATCAAGCACCTAAGTTTAGTATATTACAAAGCATACAAACATTAAGGGTTTCAAATGTAGGGATCCATCAAGAATTTATACATGTAATTTATTATCCTAGTAGAATTAAAAAAAAATCGTAAATGCAATTATTTAATTTGATGTCAATTCATAAATAAGTTTACCTAGATCACATAGGGCTTTTCATCTTGTAACGTTCTGAGGCTTAGGATAGGTATGAAATTCAAGAACAATAAGCATCAAATAGCTTCAAGCACGAAAAAAATTTGACACATCGTATTGTTCCCTATTCTCCCTCCTTAGCGACCCTTACCTGCTCACTGTCTTATTTCTCCTTCTCTCACCTTCCTTATTTCTCCACATAGGAGATCACAGTATAATACAGCAACTATGGCTAGCTCTCAAGATTTTTTGCACTAATGAACGAGTCTTTCTATTTTTTTGGTGACTTTGTCACTTTTCTTTCTTATTTTTCAATACATTTCTCATCCACAAATGTTTTTACTTTCAAGAACCTTTTCTACTCGTTTTTTATTTTCTATTTGAATTTTTCTTTTCCTGCACAAATTGGCTAACCTATAATCATTCTATCCCACCGATCATTCCTATTTCAGTCTATTTTTTACAAAATTCTGTCATAATGTATCTACTTAAACCTCAATACGTATGGCCAAACATTTATAGTCGTGCAGTTTAAGACCAAAGAAAAATGGCAAATAAAAATTAGCATTTTTGGCTTAGATTTTGTGTGAAGGTTCATCAAAAAGTGTTTTTTGGCTCAAATATAGGTGCTAAGGATTAATAAATAGGGTTAGCTTTTTGGCTCTGAGTGCATACCAAACAATGCCTTAAGTCATCCCTAGGTATCTCAATATTTACAAATTTAGTCAACCAAACGATTACATTTTCAACAATTTATCATGCATACTAGCATGCTCGTTTCCCTATATTCTTTATAACATTTGGTACATTCAATTGCTAAATGCCTATTTACAATGTCAGATATAGAACTTAGCAGTCTAATAATCAAATATTAAAAATCATCTGCTATCATGCCAAACTTATAATAAATACAATCAACCTATATACATGCTCCTAACCAATCACTTTTATTTCTACAAGCTCAAGCACACAATTGGCAATAAAAATTAAAAGAAAAACATAAAAATTTAAAACAAATTTTCTATGTTACCCCCAACACTTTAGAAAACACATTGTCCTCAACTATTGGTGGATGTTTCCTCCTTTGATCATTGAAAGTTCGCTATGTTTGCATTTTTATTGTGTTGGGATTTTATACAAAATTTCATAAATATATAAATATTTGTTTAGTTCTAATATTTCGTTAATTACAATATCCTAAAAGAAACAAATAACTTTCCTAACGAAAAATAAACTGAACTTAAAAATTGTCCTACTATATGTATATTTTATTATTCATCTTCCCCTTGGTGTCCTCTTTTTCTCCTCTCTTCCTTTCGTTTTCTCTCTAAAATTACAAACTGCTTATAAATATCGTCTCCTAGCAACTTTTTTGGAAGGTTCATCTCTTTATCAATCTGCTCCATAGGTACTCCGACTCTTTTACACATCTCCATTATAAGGTGTGGAAAGAAGTTTCCATTTTCCTGATTTCTTACACATTCAATCATGTTCCAATACATCCAAATACCAATACATATTTGCTTCTTTTTCAAGATCACATAAACTAGAATGGCTTGTACTAGGCTGATATTAGAAAGGTCGACTATAGGCCAAATTCTTAAACATAAGAAATTCATCCATAGTTTTGCTCTTGGAGTCATTAATACTTGGTTGAATGTCTCGGTTATTGTTGTGTCTGTTTGATACGTCCATACTTCTTTTCCTTCCATCAAAAATCTTAAAACCTCCTCCATGTCTATATTTTTAAATTCTTTGAGATATGTTTTGTATACGTAATCTTGGTAATAATACTGAGCATCATAAAATTGAAAAATACTTCTTTTAGTTACCACGACGTTGACCCTTCTGACTTTGACATACGTCTGTAGCTCATAGTACGTGTAACAACCTATTTTTCCGTGGTGTCGAAAATAGTAGTTTTCGGGCCACAAATCCAACGAGTAAGCTCATAAAGATTATTATTTAATATTTACAAGTCAAATATGATATTTAAATAAATTTTGAATTGACAAGTTATGCTATTTGAATGAATAATTAAGTTCAAGTGGTATAACTCTAAAGTTAAGTGGTTTTAGAAAGTGAGGTATCGAGACCTCGTTTCTATAAAACGAGTTGTGAATATTTTTATAAATATTTATGGAGTGTTATTAAGGTTGTATTAAAGTTTCATTAGGAAATTTTAATGTTTAGATAGTTAATTAAGCAAAAAGGACTAAATCGTAAAAGTTGAAAAAGTCAATCGCTATTAGTTTAAAGGTGTTAATTGATTAAAGAATCATAATTGGATGACCTTAATGGATAATTTACCTATACCTAATATGGTGGGATGGTTTTAAGTTTTAAAATATTTTAATTTTATATGTTTTATAAGTTAAAATATATGAAACAAAAAGGTTGTCTTCCTAATTTATTCTCATTTACATTGACCGAAAGCCATTTTTGGTGATTTTGAAACTTTAGCCAAGCTTCAATGTATGCATATCAAGAACGAGTAGAAAATCGAGGAGAAGAGAAAATTACCAAATAGCCCCTGTACTTTGACATTTCTGTAATTTAGCCAGGTAAGTTCATGTGAACTATAATCACTTAAATATTGATTAAATTGAATGTCTAAAGTGTTATTCTAATGTAAATGAACCAATATATATGTTATGTGTTATTATGCATTTTATCAAATAAAGAAATTATAGAAAATCCAACGACATTTCGACGACTACCGAGCCCCGTTTGAACTTTAGGAATATATAGGATACAAATGACATGTCATTAGGGTTACCATGTTTCGGGTGTTGGTCCTGAATGTCCTACTGATGACTGAGTTTCGGTATTTGTTGCAGATACTTGTCAGCTTGTGTGAGCGGCATTGTGTAGCTACATTCCTACAGTCAGCTTGTGTGAGCAGTCCTATTTTATGGCTTGAGTGAGCATCTATGTAAAGGAAAAAGGAAAAAGAATGGTTTTGACCATATGTTATCACACTTTGTGTAAGCTTTCTTGCGTATCCGATATTATTCTAAGTGGTTCAACGGGCATGTAAAGGGAAGGACCGGTAAGTGTTCCAATCGACTATGTTACGAACCTATATAAAGGTATGAAATGGTACTGATCAATATATGAGTATCTATGTTATGGAAAGTATGAATTCAATGGCACTTTTTTCATATAATCTACCTTATCATGTGATAATTCTAAAGAGTTATATATATAAACGCACTAACTTGTGTATTGATGATGATGTTTATGCTTATGTCTTGTATTATGCAAATGAAACGGGTAAGAAAGGGTAATGAAATAGTAAATTCATAATTGAAAAGTAGTGTGATGATATAAAGGGACTGATGAGTTAAATGACATATATATGTGTGAGAAATTGACTTGTGTTGTGGATGAATTTACCTATTTCATGAGTAAACACACTAATTTGTGAATTGATAATGTTAATTAAGCTTATGCTAAGTAAATGGAAGGGAAAGTAAGTAAATGGAAGGGTTCAAAGTCTTATAAAATCCTACTATGCTAGGAATGATAAATATATATATGATGGTGATAGACTTACTCATTTGTGAGTTGATGGTTATGTAGTTGATATCTTGAAGCATTGGCATAGGTTTATGTTTACCTATAAAGTTCATTGATGAAATGGAATGTTATGTTTAAAGTTTATGCGAGCTTACTAAGCATTTATTGCTTACGTAGTTATTTTTCCTTTACTTTACAGATTATCGGAAGCTCGATCGGTTTGGAAGCTCGTTGGAGATCTATCACACTATCCAACGATTATATCATTAGATTTTGATGTTTTGGTCAAGGTTATAATGACATGTATAGGTGAACTTGTGTTTAAAGATTTAGTTGCTATGTTTGGCATATATATATGGAATTATGGTTGGTGTGCTTTTGGCACTTTGATGCCTTGATGGTTGATGCTAGTAAGGTTAAGTTGGTACATGTTTTAAATAACCAATTTGGTAAGTGTTAATATAGTTTTAATGTGGTCAAATGTGGTAAGTTTTGGTATGGAAATAAGTTAGACGTAAATGTTTTATGAATGGTCAAATATGTACATGTTTTGATAGATTTGATGAATTGAGATTGAGGTGCCTTATTGGCACATTGGTTGTATGGATTATTGGTATAGAAATGTGGTCATTTTTATGCATGTTTTGGATAGGTTTTTATGCCTTGGTCATATGTGCAAATGTGATTACGTTCATACTTGAGATGGGTGAAAGAAATGGCTTAATTTTGGCCATTTTCTTGTCCACACGGCTTAAGACACGGGCATGTGTCTCAGCCGTGTGTCCCCTATAGGTTTTAAAGGTTGTATTTTGAATGTTACACAGCTTAGCACACGGCCTGGCACACGAGCGTGTTACTCGACCGTGTGACCTAAGTCAAAGAGTTACACGGGCATGAACACAGGCTGGGACACGGCCGTGTGTCCCTATTTCGATTGTTACACAGCCTGAGACATGGGCATGTGTCTCAGCCGCGTGCCCCTGCAGTTTAAATTTTTCTAACTTTTTCCTCAATGTTTCAAATGTTTTTGATTTAGTACCGATTTGTTTCTAAAGTGTTTTTAGGGCATCGAGGGCTCGATTAAGGGTCGATAAGCATGTGAATGAATGAATTATGCTATGATTATATTAATGTTTGGAAATGTATGTTCTTATGTCACAGTTTGACGATAATGCTCCGTAACCTTATTCCGATGATGAATATAAGTTAGGGGTGTTACAGTACGGTCTTGTCGCTTCTCTCTCTTTTAACGCAAGATAGAATTCCTACACCACGGGTATTATTGTTGGTTCTTCTGGTGGCCAGCAGAAGTTAGTCCATTCTCTTTTTGTTGTAATTTCCCACACTCCTATACATTTTCTCATTAATGGGTCAGATCCATGTTCTTGAATGAATGTGTACGACTGCAATAGTTATAAATATTTCTCTATGCTGCTTTCCTGAAATTTAATAGATGAATTATAATTTTATATCAGAATCTATAACTATTCGAACTTGACTGTTGTTGTGGTATTGCTCTTCGAGATTATGGTTCTTCCTTGAATATCGACAGAGTGATCTTGTTTTCTACACAACATTTGGAGATGTTGAAAAGATCTGTGTGGTCTATTTATTTTAGAGGAAAATAGTGATACAATTAAGAGTTATAGTTGTGTTAGGTAAATCATTTCTAATCAATAAGGAGTTAGAGAGTTCTAGATCTAAAATTCAATTATAAAAACGTCAATTGTTAGTTAAAATTTAGAAGACAACTTACACAGGGGTGTTGTGCGGTTTCACGACATGTAAGGCTGATGTCGCGACATTGAGACCAATTTTTGTTGTCCTCTTTCTCTGCCTTAAGATCTTCTGTTGCTTCATTTATTTCTCTTTCCAATATACCTTTATTCCTACTTTGTCTCCATAAAACTTTGCATTGTAAGGCTTAAGTGTTAATTATTTCCTTTGTTGTCCCCCCAAAATAATGTTTTACTCTCTGTCCATTTACTAGAAAATATTGTCCTCCCATTCCAATAAGTTCTATTGCCCCATGAGGTGTTACTTGATTTATAGTGTATGGGTCAGTCCATCTGGATTTTAACTGACTAGGGAATAATTTTAATCTCGAATTAAACAATAACACTTTTTATCTAGGCAAAAATTCACGTTTCCATATTTTTGCGTCATGCCTGAGTCTGCTCCTCTCCTTGTATAGCTTGGTGTTTTCGTAAACCATAAAACGAAATTCTTCTAATTCTTGTAATTGAAATAGTCTTTTTTTTCTTGGCTAACTTTGGATCTAATTTCAATTATTTGATTGTCCAGTATGCTTACTTTTCTAATTCAATCGACAAGTGACAATTTTTCCCATAAACTAATTTGTAAGGAAACATTCCTAGCAGAGTTCTATAGGCCCACAACGCATCGTCTAATCTTGCTGTCCAATCTTTCCTACTTGGATTTACTGTATGTTCAAGAATTTGCTTGATCTCCCGGTTGGACACCTTTGCTTGGCCATTAGCTTGTGGATGATATGTTGTTGTCATCCGATGTCTCATACTATACTTGGCTAAAACAGCTTCAAACTGTTTACTGCAAAAATGAGATCCTTCTTCACTTACCAACACACTAAGCATTCCAAATCTAGCGAAGATGTTTTTTTCTTAAGAATTGAACTACTTCTTTTGTATCATTAGTAGGTAATGCCACTGCTTCGACCCATTTGGAAACATAATCGAAGACTAATAGGATGTATTGATTCCTAAAAGAACTTAGAAAGGGTCCCATAACTTCAATTTCCCATACATCAAATATCTCTACTTCAAGTATTCCATTTTGTGGCATTTCATCTCTTCTCGATATACTTCCAGTTCTTTGGCATTTATTGCATCCTTGTGCGAATTCATAAGTATCTTTGTTCATAGTTGGCCAATAAAATACTAATTGCAATACCTTCTGAACTGTTCTTTTTCCGTCGAAATGCCCCTTACATGGTGATGTATGACACCCATGAAAAATATTGTTTATTTATTCTTCGACTACAAATCTTCGTACTAATTGATCTACGCATTTTCGGAATACATACGGATCTTCCCAAATATAATTTTTCAATTCATGCATGATCCTCTTTTTTTATTGCCATGATACTTATGGTGGAAAAATGCCTTTAACGATGTAATTCACATAATTTGTATACCATGGTATGCTACTATTTTTTACCCTCATCTGATGAACGTCTACCTTGAATAATTGTTCATCTACGAAGGTTTCCATGATTTCTTTAGAGTTTTGCTATTCTAAATCATTTTCTATTCTGGATAAATGGTCAGTGACTTGATTCTACATTCCTTTTCTGTCTATTATCCATAAATCGAATTCTTGAAGCTGTAACACTCATCTCATTAGTCTGCCTTTTGTTTCCTTCTTTTTCATTACATACTTTATTGCAAAGTGGACAATGTAAACATAAACTCTATTTTCCATCAAATAAGGGTGAAATTTTTTACAAGTAAACACGATAGCAAGCATTTCTTTTCTAATAGTAATGTAATTACATTACGCTGAATTGAGTGTCTTACTTGTATAATGGATAGCTCCAAACATGTTGTTTCTCTTTTGTCCTAATACTGCTCCTATAACATAATCGCTAGCATCACACATTACAATAAAGGGTTCTAACCAGTTAGGAGTAATAATTATAGGCGCATAAATAATTTTTTTTTCTTTTATTACGTCAAATGCTTAGCTGCAGTCTTGATCAAATATGAAATGTATCTCCTTCTAAAGAAGTTGATTCAATGGTTTAGAGATGTGAGCAAAGTCATTTATGAATCGTCTATAGAACCCAACATGTCCCAAAAAGTTTCTCACTCCCCGAACTGTTGTAGGGTTTGAGAGATTTTTGATAACTTCTATCTTAGCCTTATCTACTTCTAGACTTTTCTTTGATATTTGATGTCCTAGCACTAATCTTTCTTTTACCATGAAGTAACATTTTTCCCAATTGAGTACTAGATTGGTCTCTTCGCATCTTTGTAGAACTTTCTCAAGGTTATCCAAGCATTCTCGAAAGGAATTTCCATATATCGATAAATCGTCCATGAACACATCCAAGCCTTCTCCAGCATATCAACAAAAATAATAGTCAGGCATCTCATAAATGTTGTTGGAGAATTACATAATCCGAATAGCATTAATCTAAAAGCATATGTGCCAAAAGGACATATAAAGATGGTTTTTTCTTGATCGTTTGGATGCATTGGAATTTGATGATATCCAGAATATCCATCAAGGAAACAATAATATTCTTCTCATGCTAATCTGTCAAGCATTTGATCAATAAAATAGAGCTTAAAATGATCTTTTTTTATCGCATCATTTAATTTTCGATAGTCTATACATACCTTCCAACTAGTGACTGACCTTGTTGGTATTAGCTCCTTCTTATCGTTCTTAACCACCGTTAATCTTTTTTTCTTCGGGATGAATTGAGTTGGACTGACCCATTCACTGTCAGAAATTTCATAAACAATACATGCATCAAGCCATTTGAGTAGTTATTTTTTACCACTTCTTTTATAGTCGGTTTTAGCTGACGATGTGCATCTACCACTAGTTTTTTCCCCCTTCTAATCTGATCTTATGTTGACACAGTGTAGGATTGATTCCTTTAATATCAACAATCATTCATCCAATGGCTTTCTTGTACGCTTTCAAAACACTTAGCAAGGCCTCTTCTTGCTTCAAACTTAACCTAGCAGCTATAATCACAGGTAATGTATTTTGCTCCCCCAAGTATAAATACTTCAACTATTCTAGTAATTGCTTTAACTCTAACTCAGGTGATTTAGTAATGCAGGGTATCATTTTTGTTGTACTTTAATTTATTTATTCTGGTTGTCCCTTGCTCTGTCGCCACAATCAATTTGAAGAGTTATCTGGTCATTTTCTTGTTCTGTATCATCCCATTTTACCTTTTCAGATTCTTATTCATCGTGCTCAACCAAATTTGTTGTGATCAATTCCAGTTTGTTGTACTTTTTCTCTTTAGACTTGGATTCTACCAGTTTCCCAGCATCAAACTCTTGATGTTTCCCTTAGGCAAATTTCTTTTCACTGAATTTTTCCAATATTTCCATTACTTCCTTTCCTATTTTCTTCCAGATACTTCCCCTAGTCATGATGTCAAATTTTCACTTGTTTTGACCATCTAATCCATCATAGAAATGTTGGATTTGAACCGCAAAATGTATGTCTCCTCCTAGCATTGACCTAAGAATTGTTTTAAAATTTTCCCATGCTTGCCCTAATGTTTCAGTAATGTACTGTTTAAATTTAAATATTTTTTCATAAATACTAAGTACATGAGTCATAGGCAAGAACTGTCGAAGAAATAATTGTACAAAATCAACCCATGTAGTGATAGTATCAGGTGGAAGTTCATCTAACCAGGCTTTTGCTTTACTGTCCAATGTAAATGGGATTAGTAATAATTTAATAGTGTCTATTGGAACACCGACATATGTGACAGTGTTACATATGTGTTCATACAACCGGAGGAAAGCTTAGGATCCTCTATCTTATAATCATTAAATCTGACATTATTAGACATCCATGTTAGTAATGAAAGATTTAATTCAAAATGAGGACTATCAATAATAGGGCGGGTAATACTAGAGCGCAATCAGTCTACATTAGAAAAAAATCCTAATGCTTACATCATATTATTAAAGGTTACTTATCAAATTGCAGAGATCAAATATTATTGGCACTTTATCTTTGGTATCACTGTAAAAAGTTATTCGTTAATCGTCTTAGATATGTAAGAATCCTTACGAATGCCTTCCTATAACCTGAATCCATAAGAAAGAAAGGGAGTGTCAATAAGGATAAAATATAAAAACTGTATCTATAATTTATTAATTTCCTAATTATTTTATTAATTGCAAAAATTAAAATCAATCTAGTGACATTGTCTCCTAAGCAACGACACCAACTTGACCGCCTCCGAACGTGCCAACGTCTAGAGTAAAATTCCTGCACAAAATATGTCAAATAAGCAGTGTCTGCAAGTATACGGGTCATGTTGTAATATAATTACAACGTGAGTACTCTGAGGATCGTAATATAATTACAACGTGAGTACTCTGAGGATCGTACCTAAGGGAGGTGAGCACTAAATTAATCCTAACTAAATGACAAATAGAGCTAATTAGTACTTTAAATAAATTATATTATGACAAAACATAAAGAGAGATTTCTGGTATTTTTTATAAATAAAGAATAAAATAATATAAAGGGAAGACTTTGAGATTTTTGATATGAAAATTGAATCAGATATGAGCATGGGTGATTAGCTCGCTTATGTAATCATAAATAACAGTTGCTTTGGGTTTCTTGTTCAATCAACTAGTCGTTACCCTGGCAAGATCTCTTGATCTTCCACTAGAATAACGAGTTAGCAAGAACTACTTATCTCTTGACCTCACAGTCTAGACTGGTTAAGGGATAAGGTGTTCACGGATAGGCCATACCAATTTTGGCTTAATTCCTACCTAGATGACTTCCTAGGGTCGTCAAGCCTAGGGTTTTAATTCTTCCTCTACCAAATAGCTGATCCGCCTGCATAATAATCAATTAATCATACCTCCATTCACTAATCCCCCATAAGAGAATTAGTTCCTCATGGATCTCAAAAACATAATAAACTTGATGTAAAAGATGAACATTAATAGCAAATCAAGATACAAATGTTTAAGAGAATCCTGAATTGTATTTACTTGAAGCATGAAATCCACAAAGAGTTGATCAAGTTCCACCAATTAGATCTCCCGACAAATGCAAAACTTAAAATAACCTAAAGCCTAAGAAAAAGGAAAAACTAAAGACTAAATTATAAAGAAATTTATATAGTATGAAAAGTTGTCCATAACAAGTGTTAAATGAGCTTATTTATAGAGTTAAAACTGTCGTCATCCTCAACCCTAGGTCAGCTAACACTCTCGTGTTTAATATTTGATTGTGCAGACCAAAACGCCCCTGGCTCGTAAGTATTTTTCGTACAGGACCAATGTCACGACACCCTAGTGCATGTACCGCGACACCGAATGCAATATGCTCATACTCAAAGTAGCTTCAAGGGTGTGTCACGACACTAAAGGCAATCTTGGAATTCTTGCTCTTTGCTCTTTATGTTGCGACATCAAACTCCCCGTGTTGCAATACAGCGACTAGTATTGAGTTGGTACGCCCTTTAATAGTCTCTTACATACTCACAAAGTATGTTAGCTCACCCTTAGGCCTCATTCGGCCTCTAAGGTCAATAAAAGACTAAAATTACATTTTTTTATTGAATGTAAACGAAACTAAGAAAACTTAATAAAAGTGTTTGTATTCAAGCTCATCAAGTGTTAAAATTAGTTTAATCTGCTACACCAAATTACGACAAATCACTCGGTTTATAGAAATGGGGTCCCAAAACTGTAATTTTTGACACCACTGACTTTCGAATCGTTACACTTTGGTTAATTGCCATATAAGTCCTAAAGCCTTTTTTTCGATTAAAATTTTATAGCAATTGGACTTTTACAATTTAGTCTCTAAGCCTTAATTAACTATATTATCGACTAAATTACTTTATCATTCTTCACTAAATTTTCATACTAACTCTGTAAATATTCCTATTTTATATTTATGGACTTGGTTTAAGAAAATGGGATTCCGAAACCGCTTTTTTCGGTTCCACTGAAAATTGGATCGTTACAATTCTATTTTTTTAAAATCAAATTATGACATCATAATGATATCAGTATTGCCACATGTTGTTGTCTAAAAGTGCCACTTGTACCATACTTGACACCTTCACAAAAAAATACCAAAACTCTATATAAAATAAAAAAATCAAGTACAAACTTGAGAAAAAAATGTATAAGTACCAACTTGGGAGAAGGTAACAAGTTTGGGGTCCAAATGTATATTTAAGTCAAACTAACAATAAAGTAAAACTAAAAAAAGAAGACAATAAACAATAAAGCTTTTGTAAAAGCTTAGAAAACCCCAAAATCAAAATTTTTACAACAACTATGTTCGTAATATTCATTTTTCCTTTAAATTTTTCATTTTATATTATACCAAGTAAGATATAACATCTAATTTAACAATGAAATTGATTATTTTAGTAACGAAACGACCTTATTGATATAATTTTAATAGTTTAGGAATGAAATTAGAATATTTTAAAATTTGGGGACTAATTTAAAAACGAGGGTCATGGTTTAAAGATGTGTAGTGTAATTAACTCTATATATAATTTGGGAATATAATTTTTATATTTTAATTTGATATAACTTAGTTTTCTATTATCATTTAAGATTTGTATTTGGAATATTGACCGTGTTTTCTTTCTAAATTCATAAATAAAGTTGAAAAATAATCATTTGTTTAATTCTTTTTATTTTATTTTTTATTGGATAAATATGCTTTTTGATATTTAAATTTGGCTTCAATGTTCAAATGACATAAAATTTTCATTTTTTGTTCATGACAATACTCGAATTTAGCTTGTGTAAACATTTTAGTTCAATTTTACAACTCCTTTAAAATTGGATGGTGCCAACCAATCAAAAGTTTAGACTCATGACAAACATGCAGCATCGTTAATTTATTATTGTCATGTGTAACAACTTGATTGATTCACATCATCCAATTTTAACATCATTACGAAAAATAGATTAAAATGTGTAAAGAAAATCCAATTTGGATAGTTATATGAATAAAGAACGTATAAATATCAATTTAAACATTAAAGTTGTACTTAAATACAAAAAACATATTTAGCTTTTTTTTAATCATCCTTTCTATAAGTTTGGGTGGTTTAGTATACCATATTTAACTTTCTTCTGTTATTAATGTTATATCTTATTTTAAATTAAATTATTAATGTTATTAAGAAAACAATGCAAATAACGAGGTCAAATTGGAGTTCTTTTTAAATAATATATTAACAATAAATTACTATTTTTATAATCATAATTTTATCACAAAATTCACAATAATAGTAATTTTGGAAATACGAAGTCATAACACATATAATAGTAATAATAATAGGGTTTAGGGATGAAAATCGTAAGTTCACCTGTAATTACACTGGTTTCAATTGCAGATTGCAACACCTCTAATAGCAAATTGGGCCTTTGGCAAAGGCCCAAAGGCCTGGGATAAGGAGAAACAGTGACGACTTTCCAAGTCATGAACTTAGTAAGCTAGTATAACATAGATTTAGTAAATAAATTTAATTCTAATACAGATTCTTAATAAAAAAAATATGAAAATTACATAAATACACGAATTATCATATTTAAGCTAGCAAATGTATGCTGGGCTTTTACAATATTTGTCTTCAAGTCCATAGCAAATAGTGTATAGACCACTTCAATGAGACCAACAATGGCGAAACACTTGAGATGATAATATAGAGACAAAGTGAAAGTTATTATTAAGAGGTTGAAAGCCAGCTCAAGCAGCCTAGCCGGTCGGCCCCGTTCTGGTTAGCTAGAGCTTTATAAGTGGCCCCATGCTGTCATCTGATCTGAACCTGACTAGTTCTATAGGAATGGGGTTGTCCTCACTCAACACTTAAAGTACATTGCAGTTAGCACCAGAAACAAGTAGCGTAAAAAAAGAAAAAAGAAATTGCAGGTGTCAAATTGTGGGCGCCTAGTAAATGAATTTAAAAACACGATGTTTTATGAGCTTTAATGGGCTTAATGTTAAGGGAGCAGTGTGGGTGGTGGTGGTGTTACAAGTTGGCTAAGCAATGAGGATGGTGATGATGACAATATTGGTAGACAAACCAAATCAAACCAGCCGCACGCAGCACGATGTGACTGGTTTTTCCTTTTTTTACTGATTGGAGTGGCTGCTAAAATAGGGGAGTTAATTTATAGAATGAAACAGAGGGGATGGATGGATGGATCAATGAATGGGTGTTTCCATTTTTACTTTTTATACAGTTACCATATGGTGGGAAGTGTGGCAAAGCCTCTGACTATTCCCTCACAAATCTCCAGATTTCGCGCCGATCCTACTGTTTTACCCCGTTTCCCATCTTTTTTCAACTACCCTGCTTTTATGCTGTTGAGTGATAACTCCCTTCTGCCATCACTCCTCCACTCCCCTAAGCA
>JABEZY010275189.1:8252-23135 GCA_013467495.1 Gossypium gossypioides
TGATGTCTTTGTAGTAAAGTGTGTTCCATTGCTTTCTTCTTTGGTTTTGCCCTTCCTTATCTTACTGGTCTCTGCCTCTTTCGTTGCTGGTGTATCTTTGCCATGAGTCATTCTTTCAATAGAGGCTTTATTTATTGGGCCCTTATTCTCCAGGACCTCTTCATCATTATAGGGCACAATCCCTTTCTACTGGCAGAGTAGCATCTCCAACGATGGGAAAACCAAAATTCCATTTTACCTTGCGACACAGTCAGAAATTTCCTAGTGGAGTACTGCACCAACATCAATCTTTCTGCCCTTGACAATTAAAAGTATCAGGCGCATTCTATCAAGGTTGACTCTGGTGCTGTGAGTAGATGGCAGTAGCCTGCAGTTGACAAAATGAAACCAGATTTTGCTTTGAAATGTCAAGAAGCGGCGGTGCATCGTGTAATTCCTTTGATGTGAACCTGTCCACAATGCTCCTTCGATACATAAATATTTCACCAACAGGTCTCTTTTGTCGTCTGTGATTCTTCAATAAACTTAGAGTGTTTATCGATATCCACCTTAGTGTTGTATAGCTCATTGATGTTTGTAGCATCCCATGGGATTAAACCTTCTCGAACAAAGATAAACTCCAACTCATGGTCATAAAGTTTAGTGTAAAACTCACATACCCATGAAGAAGAATAGCTTCCAGGATGCGTGCAGAAAGTTGCCCACTTTAACTTAGAGATGGTTCTGGCGATTTGTTTGCCCAAATCTTGTTGTTATGAAAGGAGAATACCCTGTTCTGGGTGGAAGTTTCGGTTTAAGATGTTGCTTTGAAATTAGTCTTTGTAGCTTTCGTTAAAAAGATTACCGACTTCTTTTTCTCTGTTGGCATAGAGGATTTCGACTCACGAACTGCAGTTGTAGAGGATGAGTGTTTTTCAACAGGCTTGGTGGCTTTCTTAATTGATCCTCTCGTTTTTCCATATTTGTCTTGGTTTGTTGAGTGAAGATGGTTTAAAGGTGTAAAGGTTTGAACTTGGAGAAGAGAAAGGGAATAAAAATTACTGCTTGGGTGTTTCACAGTTGGCACAATGAACAGGGGTTTATAGTGAGTGAAAGAGGATGGAAAGACGTAATTTTCTGAAGGGAAATAAAGCTGGCGGGTATAATTACATACAATAATAATTGCGTCCGCTCAGACAGATTAGACGGCTAAGTAACTTTTGATCAAATGGTAAGATCTAAATCTTTGAGTTGCCCTCGTTCTTGCTAAGTCAAAAGCAACAGTACGAAAGTACAAACTGCGTTGACAACAGAACCTAAGTGCATCGAAAATGGTAACTATTTATTCTACAAAAATAAAAATAAAAATAAAATTTTGAACAAAAGAAAAAATAAAATAAAATTACCTAGTAATAAATTGCAAAAAAAAAGAAAGAAAGAAAAAATTAAAATTGTTCGACCAATTTAATGGTCTCTACCTTCTTTTGATCAATATTCCTAAAATAATGTTTCAATCATTGACCATTCACTTTGAATTGGTGTCCATCATTTAAATCTTTGATTGTAACTGCACAATAAGGAAATACTTAGACAACTTCGAAAGGTCCAAACCAACGAGAGCGCAATTTACCCGAGCGCAATTTCAATCTAGAATAGAATAATAAAACTTGTTGACCCGCGATAAATTGTCGCTGCAAAATAATTCTGTCATGCCATCTTTTAGTCTTTTCCTTATAAATTGCAGTGTTTTCATAGGCATTTCGGCTAATCCCCTCTAGTTCAGTGATATCCAATAGTCTTTTCTTTCTAGCAACTTCATAGTCCATGTTCACTTGTTTNATTGCCCATATTGCTTTGTGTTCCATTTCAACTGGCAAGTGACATGCTTTCCCAAAAAAAAATTGATACGGTGACATCCCTAATGGAGTTTTGTACTGTCTGCAAAGCCCATAAAGCGTCATCCAGTCTGGAAGACCAATATTTCCTCGAAGGGTTCACAATCTTCTCAAGCATGTTTTAAGTTGTCGATTCAACACTTCGACTTGTCCATTAGTTTACAGATGATAAGTAGCAGTCACTCTATGATCGACTCCATATCGTTTCAGTGCAGCTGCCACTTGGTTGCCATTAAAGTGTGTACCCTGATCACTAATCAATGCCTTTGGTGTGCCAAAGAAAGTGAGTATATGCTTGTGAAAAATTTAAACACTGTCTTTGCATCATCCTTTGGGACGGCAATAGCTTTAACCCACTTTAACACATAGTCAATAGCTACTAATATATGAAGATTCTCAAATGAACTTAGAAATGGTCCTATAAAATCCATACCCCAAATATTAAATAATTCAACCTCCATAATTGGCTGCTGCAACATTTCATTGCGTCGGGATATAGAACTTGTACGTTGACACTTGTCTCATTGATTTACAAAATTGTGGGTGTCTTTGAATAATGAAAGCCAGTAGAATCCTGGTTGGAGAACCTTAGCGGCAGTTCACATGCCGTCGGAATGACCTCCATAAGAAGTATCATGACAGTGCTTTAAGATTGAAAGCATCTCCTCTTCCGAAACACAACGCCGAATAATATTGTCCTTGTATACTTTGAATAAATATGGTTCGTTCCAATGATACTTCACTACTTCACAAAGAAAACCGTCTTTTTTACAGCCTGTGACACCCAATGGGAGTTTTCCATATACTAAATAATTAACCAGATCTGTATACCAAGGGGTTGCATCTACAACAAATAACTTCTCATCTGGGAATGCGTCGACAATTTGAAGTATATTTCCATCTTCGCTGCCAATTTCTAATCGAGACAGATGGTCTGCAACTTAATTTTCTGAACCCTTACGGTCTTTTATCTCGATGTTGAATTCTTGCAATAGTAAGATCCAGCATATCACTCTTGGTTTTGTATCCTTCTTCATAAAAAGATATCTCAATGCTAAGTGATCAGTAAATACGGTAACCTTTGCACCGATAAGATAAGCACGAAACTTATCGAAAGCAAAGACTACAGCCAACAACTCTTTCTCTATAGTGGTATAGTTGATTTGAGCCACTGTAAGAGTTTTGCTAGCATAATAAATTGTGTGAAATATTCCTCCCTTACGTTTTCCTAGAACAACACCCACAGCAAAGTCGCTTGCATCGCACATAACTTCAAAAGGTTGAGACCAATCGGGTGCAATGACAATGGGTGCATTTACTAGCTGCGTCTTCACTTGAATGAATGCATCCAAACATGCATCGTCAAAGAAGAATTTTTTATTCTGTTCCAGCAATAAGCATAAGGGTTTTTCAATTTTTGAGAAATCTCTACTAAATCTTTGGTAAAACCCCGCATGCCCAAGAAAACTGCCAATACCTTTCACATTTTTCGGTGGAGGTAATTTTTCAATAATTTCCACTTTAGCTTTGTCAACTTCAATTCCTTGACGAGAGATAAGATGGCCTAACACAATGCCTTCTATTGCCATGAAATGGCATTTTTCCCAATTTAGAACAAGATGTGTGTCTTCATATTACTGCAATACTTTATCCAAATTGTCAGCGCAATAATCAAAATTATTCAGATAGACTGAGAAATCATCAGTAAACACCTCTAGAGAGTCTTCAATCATATTCGAGAATATTGCCATCATGCACCTTTGAAATATGGTTGGTGCATTACAAAGATCGAAAGGCATTCGGTAAAAAGCAAAAGTACTAAAAGGACAAGTGAAGGTAGTTTTTTCTTGATCCTCTAGTGCAATAGCAATCTGATTGTATCCAGAATATCCGTCTAAGAACCAGTAATAGGCTTTTTCAGCAAGCCTATCCAACAAGCATATCCTTCCTTGTGGCCGCATTAAGTTTGCGAAAATCTATACAGACTCGCCATTCCGTAGGAATGCATGTAGAAATTAATTCATCTTTGTCGTTGCTAACCAAAGTGATGCCACTTTTCTTAGGAACGCATTGCACTAGACTTACCCAAGTGCTATTAGCAATAGGGTAAATAATTTCAACATCAAGCCATTTTATGGTTTCTTTCTTAACAACCTCTTTTATATTCTCGTTTAATCTTTTTTGTTGTTCAATTGATTGCTTGCCTTCATCTTCCAACTTGACCTTGTGCATGCAAAAAGATGGACTAATGCCTTGGATATCAAAAATTGGTCTATATTCTTAAGGACTTTAGTCGAATATGGACCAATTTCTCTTCTTGAGGTACATCTAGTGTTGTGGAGACAATAACTGGAAGAGTATTATTATCACCTAGGAAGACATATTTAAGATGAGTAGGCAGTAGTTTCAAATCCAGAGTAGAAGTTTTGGCAATAGATGACTTAAAAATTAGAGTCGTTCTATTTATTAAGTCTAGGGATTCGATTTGCCATCCATGCCTGAGTTCAATATTATTAGCTTTAACCATGTTGTCACAATCATATACTAATTCATCGTCAGATGTCATTGCAAACTCCTCAGAAAGTATTGTGCGTTGGTCATTGAATTCTACCTCAATTCGATCATCTAGCACATCGACAGTATAGCATTCTTCTTTATTCTTGCCTTGAATAGACTCAAAAACACTGAAGGTAACATGTTCATCATTAAGTCATAGGGTTAGTTCACCTTTTTAAACATCAGTAAGAGTTCGTCCGGTGGCTAAAAAAGGTCGTCCCAAGATTATGGGAACCTTCTTGTCTACCTCGCAGTCAAGTATGATAAAATCAGCCAGAAAAATGACTTTATCCACACGAACTAAGACATCTTTAATTTGCCTTTCAGGTTGAGCCAAAGATCGATCAGCTAATTGCAATATCACTGCAGTAGGTTTCATGTGACCAATTCCCAACTTTATGAAAGTTGATAGTGGTAGTAGGTTGATGCTAGCCCTCAAGTCGCATAAAGCGTTTCCGAAATAATGGTTGCAATTGAACATGAGATAGTAAAGCTCCCAAGAGCTTTCATTTTCGGGGGTAACTTATTTGTCAAAACAACACTACAGCCCTCTATGACTGTAATAGTTTCCATATCGCTGAACTTAATTTTCTTGGACAAAAGCTCCTTCATAAATTTTTCATAATTCGGAATTTGCACAAGAGCGTCTACCCGAATAGAAGATGAATTCCCTTGCATAATATCTTCTGTATGAGTCATATGCTCCCGCATTAAAGTTTTAAGAGCTGCTAACGGGTCAAAAGGATATCAGAGTTAAGTCCAGAAATGTGTATATAATATTGATGTTAATAAAATTATTTTGATTGTTATAGGGAGAAAACTATATGTGTTACAATTATGTTAGCTTGAATTATTATAAGTAATTCGAATTGTAATATTAAATGATGCATTATGACATGCAGCTTTCTAATATTAATTTGTATTAGATATTGTTGTTAAGTCATGCATTACATAATTTATATTATAATTTAATATTACATATAGAAATACCATTAAGTTATACTCAGTGTACGTCTTCGTTTATTGGTGTACAGGTTAGGTATTATTCAGTTCATACGTTGATTCAGCATCCAACGAGAATCCCGAACTTAAGCATTGGTGAAATTCTTATTTTGAGGTTGGCATGTACCTAGAGAGTCTTAGGTTTGAAGTGTTGGTTTTATAGTTGATGGCTAGTTGACTCTTGATGTCCTTATAATTATGTAAATATGTAACGTATTTTGGTAATGATCAAAGTGTTAATAGCTTGAAAGTTGTATTGCTTGGTAATTGCCTAATGTGATCTCGGTTGAGTTGGTTACATGATTGGCTTGAGGATTGATGATTGCTTGAATTTGGTTGATACATGTTGTGCATTGATTATATTAGTATAGAGTGGGTAGTAATCAAGTTACAACTATGTTTTTACCTTAATAGTTTTAGTAGTTTTGTGTATAGGTTGTGAGGTTATGATGCAAGGCAAATATGGAATGGTTAAATGCTCAAGTGATCAAGTTTGGCAAGTTTAATAAAATCTTTTATGGTTGTTTTGATTTGTAAAATGTGGTGCCAATGAGGGCACATTGGTTAGGCACTTAGGTTGAATGATTTAACATGTTTTAAGCTTGTTAGAATGAGTTTTTAAGATTTGTATATGGTTAATTTTGGCTTGGCTTTGTATACAAGAAATGTATGAAACTTTGTCTTATTTTAGGTGCATACGGCCTGGGACACGGGCTGTCACACGATCGTGTGCTACACACGGCCTCTTCACACGGTCTTATGTCTTATTCATTTTAAGTGCAGGTTTTTCACACATGGCATCAGGTTGTTACACAACCTGGTGACACGACCGTGTGACTTTACTTCGAACACACACATGGTTTGTGACACAGCCATGTTTCTGAGCCACACGGTTTGGGCTTTGTCACACGGCCGTGTGACCCTATTTCAAAATTTCCTCAAATTTTTTAATTCAAATTGATCTCTTTTTAGTCTCGAATTGTTTTTAAGCTTTCGTATAGTCGATATATACCTAAAATTGATTAAATTATGTGATTATGTATGCAAGTATGTGATTGTGTAATAATTATTTGTTATTTTGGAATATAAATTCTTTGTACTTCTACGGTATTTATTCGTAGCACTCTATTTTTCAGGTCCAACGAGGACCGGGTGAGAGGTGTTACAACCAATGACCGACTTTGGGTTTCCCATTTAAGGTTAGGAGGGAAAGAACTTTGGCTAAGGTGTATTCATGTCTATACTCTTAGAGGATCTCGATTCTAAAGAAAACTAGCTTGTACTACAGATGGACCATAAGTTAGTCAGTTGTGGGCTGAAGGAAAAGAAAAAGGAAGGGAAAAGGCTTCATAGAAACAATTCGTTAAATGACATGGTTGACCAGGGAAAGGAAATTTTCCTTTAAACCCTCAATTCCTTAGTTTTGATCTTTGTTATATAACAATTATATTGAATCTCACTAAGTTCAATTGAGCTTATAAATGGTCTGCTTAATTACAAGATAAAGTTGTTATCAGAACCTGAGCTGAGGGTTGACCCAGACATCACCAAGTTGAAAGAAATGAGGAAAATTGTTACATGCTTATGCCTTAGAGTTTTAGCCTAGTCACAAATTCTTTGAGATTTACAAACAAAATTGTAAATGAGATTGTTAAGCAGAAATTTTAAATGATGTATGTGCTAGTATAGATTGTTGCATTTAGTTAATTTGTTGGAAAGAAAATTTTAAATAGTGTTAGTTAGTAATCTAGAATTTGTATCATTTGGAACCCGGACTCGGAGAATGGGTTGGGAATTGGGTGTGATATTATCTGGGTAATTGTTGATAGAATAACCAAGTCCACCCATTTTATTCCAGTTGGAATTGACTTTTACTTGACAAGTTAGCTGAATTGTATGTAGCTGAGATAGTAAGACTACATTGTGTACCAATGTCTATTATTTCAGATCGTGATCCACGCTTTACTTCTAGATTTTGAAGTAAGTTACATGAAGCTCCTTGTACAAAATTGAGTTTCAACACAACCATTCATCCACAGACTGATGGACAATCTGAGAGCATGATACAAATACTTAAGAACATGCTCCACTATTGTGTTATGGAATTTGAAGGCAAATGAGAGGAATTCTTGCCATTAGTAGAGTTTGCATACAACAACAGCTATTAGTCGAGTATCAAAATGGCAACTTATGAAGCTTTGTATTGAAGGAAATGCAGAACTTCATTGTATTGGTTTGAGTTAAGTGAAAAGAAGTTAGCAAGAACTAATTTTGTACGCAAAACCAAAAAAATTAGGTTAGAGTTTTCAAGGATTGATTGAAAGTTGCTTTTGATCGACAAAAGTCGTATGCGGATTTAAAAAGAAATGACATCAAGTTTTAGATAGGCAAAAAAGTGTTTTTGAAGGTTTCACCTTGGAAGAAAATTCTATTGTTTGGTAAAAAGGGAAAGCTTAGTCTGAGATTTATAGGATCGTATGAGATCCTTGAGTGAATCAATCCAGTAGCGTATAGATTAGCTTTAACTTTAGAACTTGAGAAGATTTACAATGTGTTCCATGTATGAATGTTATGTTGATACCACTCTGATCCATCTTATGTAGTAAATTTGAGAGAGATTGAGGTACAACCTAACTTGTTTTAAAGTTAGGAACTTGCGAAAATTCTAGCATGATAAGTAAAATAACTGAAAAACAAGTGGATAACATTAGTAAAGGCTTTGTTGCATTGCCATGGTATTAAGGAAGCCACTTGGGAACCGGAGGAAACTATGAAGTCCCAGTATCCGAATCTCTTTTAAAGTAAAATTTTTCGAGTATGAAAGTTCCTAAGGGGGAGAGTTGTAACAACCCATTTTCAGTGACGTCAGAAATGGTGGTTTCGAAACCCCATTTACTGATGATTGAGTCAGTAAGTTTAAAATTTTATATCTATTGGTCTATTATATTGATTACATGAAATTCTAATTTAGTAATTGGTTGAGTATGTAGTTGATTTTAGTACCAAAACTAAATCGTAAATAAGGTAAAAGTTCGTTATCCTAGACCTTTAGTAGCTAAAAGGTCTTATAAGGCTATTTTTCCACATTAGATATTAGTGTAACACCCCAAAATAGGGCCTAGGAGTTTTAGGGGTATTTTAGGAATTTTGGCCTGTATGAGCTCAGAATTTCATAAGGTTGGTACTCGATAATGTTTTCGACTATTGCATCTTAGTTTTTAAATCAATTTTTGAAAAAGTGTTCTAGAAACCCCTAATTTTAGAGAAAAACCTATTTGTAACAAAGTAAAAACGGTGAGCATTTATGTGGCAATTTAACAAGTTTATAAAATTGAACCTATTTCTACCCTATCAACATGTTTTCACGTCAGTTTCTTTTCCCTTCATTGTGCTTGTTGCCCCTTGCTTTTCTGTTGCTAATTCAATCGATTTTTAATTCCCAAACCACAATACCTTGATTTTCTATCATTCCTAAGTCATTTACCATTATAAATCCCCACTAAAAAGACCCAAAACTCCATAGATTTCATAATCTTCTCCAAACGTGGGTTTTTCAGATTTACACCAAAACTCATTCATTCTTTCAACAAAGGTAATCATTCATGTATCCATTGGTTTTTAATGTTATTTAGACTCTAAAACTGAATTATTAGCCCTCAAATCGCATGTTTTAAATAAAAGCCAAAAATTGAGCCATTAATGGTGGATTTCAGGATTTTGAGTCAAAACTTGGTTTCAAAGTATTTTTCAACTTGTTTTAGCATGATTAAAAGGTTTTTAAACTTATCTTGAAGTTTCGTTAATGATTTCTCATGTTTTAATGAATTTTGTGAAAATTTCCTAAAAGATGTCGAAAAATGTCGTACCATAAATTGAGTAGATTTTTCGATTTGAAGGTTGCAAATTAGGTGTAGATGAATAATTAGATGAATGAAACTGATTTTAAGTAAAAAGGTTGAGTGTAGATCAAGATATTAGTATCTAAAGTTTGTTATGCTAATAGTTTAAGTTACATAGGAACTTAGCTTAAAGTTTGTGTGTTAGTTGGTTTGATTGACTTTTGGTTTTTATTTGACTGTGGTTATTGCATGATTTTTTATGTGTAAAGCTTTAGATTCATTAGAGATTGCCATGAGCTAGGGAAGCGTTAGTTGAGCTTTCAGTTTTTCGATAAAAGCATAAAGTGGTGAGTGTATGGAATTACTACTCATAAACACGAGTCATGTGTTATTTGGGAATTTAGATGTAGCCTAAACCCCTACTCTAAGTTCCGAGTGTAAGTTTCCTTGAATCCGTAATTATCTTGTGATTTTGTGGTTATATATTGTGCATAAAAGGTGGTATGTGGATATAGTGTTTTTCAAAACATGCTATTCGACAGTGATAGTGCATAGATAATCGGTAAGTAATATGTGTTGTTTTCGAATATTTTGGCCTTGTGATTTTGGAACCATTGGATATTGTTGGCATGCCATAGGATTGTGAGTACTCACTTATATGTATAGTGGTTTTGGGCGTTAGGCATTGGGACATGTTTGAAAGGATAAGGGAATGTGAGCTAAGCTCTATTCAACGAGACACGTGAGGAGAAATAAGGAGAGTTTTAGCTTTATGCTTCACTTTTTGGGACATGTTTGACTCTATGGGTCTAAGTGGTGTAAAGGAGATTCGCGTATCCGATGTGTGATGGTAGAACTCACTATATGTTTCATAAATCAAGTGTCAATTTATCATATTTTATGTAATCATTTAGAATATCTTTTATGCTTGAATGAGTATGTATGTGTTGTGAGAATGAACTATTAAACGATGCATAACTTAATACTATATGATTTTAGACTTAAGAATAAGGTACTTGTGAGTAAATGATTGGTTGTGTTGCATGATGTTATGTTTGCATTGTGGAAACTCATTACATTCATTGAGCTTATTGAAGCTCACCCACTTATTTCAACATATGCAGATTAGTAACGTCATGGTATGGGCGGTGTGGTTACCAAGGGAGTGATCCAAGGAAAACTTGTTGTTTATCGTAGGTGCTCTATTATTTATATTCGTATTGGGGAAATATGCAATGTGGTAGAACTTTTTGGGTTATAGACTTTTAAATATTTTGATTTGGCTTATAAGATTTTCATGTTATTATTATGCTAGAATAATAGACATTGATGTTGGCATGACGATTCTTGTTTGGATGATTGACGTTTTGGACTATTAAATTTAATCGTTAAAATAAAGTACTTGATGCATGTTACCTAGGAGCTATTCGAGATGAATTATTTGCTCTTCTATGCCTCATTTTTAGCTTCAGAAGCAGAGGTATCGATAGTTAGCTTTGAAAATCGTTACCTTTGTGAATTAAAACGTATAGGAAAATAGAATAGGAATTTGGTATCGATACCTTATCTCAAGTATCAATACTCGGGACTAAAGTATCAATAATTTATAGCAAGTACCGATAATTTTCAATAATTAGGATTTTTTTCCTGAAAACAGTATGCTCATTTGGTATCGTTTTTCCAAGTGGTATCGATACCACTTAATGTCAATATCGATACCTACGGACATTTTTCTGAATTTTTGCTAAATGGCCCTTATACATGTTTCTAACTGTATTTAAGACTGATTAACAGATGATTTGCATGTAATAATGAAAGTTAACTGATTGGATGACTTAAAACCTATACGAACAATAAAATGATGGACGTTTTGTTTACAATGAGCTTTCTACTTGATGTATGTAAAATGAGACGGTGGTGTGACATCCTATATTCAAACTTAGGGACCAAGCCAGGTATAGGGTGTTACAAGTAGTGGACGGTTGATGCAAGGTTTAAAGCAAACACATGTAAAATTAGATGAACACTTGTTAAAATGTTAATTATGTAACAGTTTGAGAATTGTTTTAGTGGGTATTTAAATGGAAAGAAAGAGAATCTCATCTTCTCCACCAAAATCTCACCTTAGTTGGAAGAAAGAAAAGCTTTAAGAATTTCTTCAGGTTTCCACTTTGCATGGTAAGCTATTTCAAGCCTGTTCAATATGGATTTTGTGATTTTGAGATTGTTACGTTTCAATCTAGCTAACTGTGGCGTTTATTTCTAAAATAGTTAAAGGTTTCATGAGATTACCATTATTGAATCCTTGAAGTATTGAAGAGTGTTTTGATAAGAAGTTTAGATATGAAAAAGGCTTTACATAGTAAATTATAAATGTCTAAAACTGGTTTCAACACATTGTAAGCTGATGTATAGTGTTTAGAATTTAAAATGATAGGATCAAACTGACTTGTAGATATATACAATGAGTTGATGAATGATATCTGGTTAATATTAATTGAATTAAACTGTGTTATAGATCAAGATTTGAATCCATTAAGAGAAGACCATGGAAAAGGAAAAGTTGTTGAGTAGACTTCATTGTTGTGTGTTACCATTCTGCTAGGTAAGTTCATATAATAGGAACATTATTTCCTAAATATATAAATAAAAATATGCTAAGTAGATGTAGTTGCTAAATATATAGAGAGAGAGGTGAGAATACTAAAACATGTTATGAAAGAATGCAAATGAAAGTGAACTTAGTAAAAGGTTCATACACATGGCTAAATGTTACTTCCTGATGATTCCAAGATCCAACATTTTTTGCGTACTCAAAGATACATGTGGTATAGATTTAGCCTGGACTGGTAATCTCATGTCATTTTAAAGGTTTAGTCTAGATTGGTAACCTTACATGTATATAACCCTGACCAGGCTTACATTGTATCAATAAAGCGTTAGCCCGAACGGGTAACTTGACACCTCTGTATGTGATTAGCTCGAATGAGCCTTTGATGTGAAGTGTACATTTGTTTTGAACTATTTTACAACACTCATCGGGTAATGTAAAGCTTGTGAAATGTGAAATTTGGAAGTTAAGAAATGAGGGGAAATGAAAGAATTAATTATTATAATTAAAGTCTACATTAACAAAAGGTTTGAAATGGAGTTGACAAGAGGAGTGTCATTATATTATGATGTTATTCGATACATTATGTATAAAGGAATATATGCATCTATCTTGTTGGTGAACTGTGTTGGCAGAGAGGTAAACTATATTTGCATACATGTTACAATTCGTTACACATACTACAGAACTCATACACCCAACGCACCAGTTTTTAGTTCCTTATCTATTCAAACTCAGGCTTTTACTTACATCAAAGTGTACGAGTCATGCCTACATATTCCGCCATCCATTCAGGATTTAGGTATGTCACACTATGAATGTCACAAGTGAATAAATCCATAAACTGATTTAGGATCTATTCTGCTTGGGTCCTATCCGATGTAATTTTAGTCTAGTCAGTCATATCTATGTCTTTGTCTTCTGGGAGTCATCCGCTCCGATGCCCAAGACAAAACATCTCCCCTATTAGACTGGATAGACGACATATTAGTCTTTCAATCAGTTTGCTCATTTTTTATTAGACTAAGGACATGTTTAGGTTTGCCTACTAATATAAGTTGTATTTCTGTAGTACGATCCGACCACGTAATACCACTTAATATTAGTTAAACATTAGACAACCAGTGAGCGACATTTGTTTCCATTTTGCTTTACATGCAAAAACCATGTGAGGACAATAGATAAAGTATTAATGTAATTCATGAATACTTTTATTAACCAATTTGCTCGAAAAATTACAAGTTTACTTAAACGAAAATATTACATTTAAGACACCAGAACCAACACTATGAACATTCGCAGGATTTGAACTTTGAGGACTAGGGTGTTCTCAAGAAGGCACAATAGGGGACTGAGGTTGCGGAGCCACAAGTTTAGCCCACATAAATTCGTTAAACCACTCATTCCTCATCTTGAAAGAATGCACTTCGCTCCTCACTTATAGGCATCTAAGAAAAAGGAATACTATGACTTGCTCCTTGATTGGAAGCTAGAACTTTGTTGTCTACCTCATCAGGTACGTCACGATTAGACTCGGCCAACATGGTATATCTCTATGAAAATTAGGGTTAGATCAGATCAAAAGCATCACATTGTCACAAGTTATCATGACATGTATTTCGAGACTCAACACTCGCTACATTCAGTCCTAGAACCGAATAAACCATACCTCTTATACCACTAAATATAACACCCTCACCTGACCTGGTCGCCGAACCCGAGTTACGAGATGCTACCACAGTTACCAAAATAGATCACATTCAAATCATGATTCAAAATTCAAATGCATATTAATTCATGTCATAATATTAAGTATAATGTGAAATAAAAACAAACCGAGTCTAAATCAAGCTTACAAAAGCTCTAAAGTTTACCCAAGCATGAAAAAGGACCATATTGACAACTTTTGAAAATCTGAGTAAAAAGTATTGATACCAAAATTCAGTACTGATACCGTTTTGGCATTCTGCCAAATTTCAAAATTTGAAACAAGTCATTTTGTATCGATACCATTTTTTAAATATTGATACCTATCATCAATGATCGATACTTTATACTGATATCAATACCAAATTAGCATTCCTAAATGTAACACCCCTAACCCCTCTTCGTCGTCGGATTAGGGTCACAAGCATTACTAACAAATCAAACAATTAATTCAATCATAATCAACAGATAAACTAACTAAAAACATTATAATATGCAGGGGTAGGTCACGAAAATCTAATACGTTCATGCTAGATTCTTATACATTCGAATAATAAATTATGCTATGCATTTCTAAACTTGGTCTTCCACTGTCTACACTATTATCACTATTTATACATTACTAAACTTAGTCTTTCACTGTCTACACTCTTATCACTATTTATCCCTTCTAGAATGTCAGAATTCGGATACATATAAGACTATCCAATTATTAGCATCAGAGTATTAGTCCGTACTCCGTCTACGATTTTCTTTTTAATTTATCTTCGATGATGTTAGTGGAATGCACTTAATTTAGGTTTGCTAACCCACCCCAATTCAGAGTAAAATTTACTTTTACATCCCCTATTACGAGTCTACGGGACCCTAAAAATAGTTTAAAAATAGGTAGGGACTAAATTGAAACAATTTTGGAAGTTTAAATAATTACAAAATTTTTTATTTCAGTGGTCACACACCCGTGTGGCCAAGCCGTGTAACTCTCAGACTTGGGTCATACACCCATGTGTGTTTCCCATATGTGACACATGCCCATGTGCGTTGCCCGTGTGTGGCCAGGCCATGTGCACCTAAAAGTACCTTAAAACTCAAGTTTACCAATTCTTACTTACTTGGGCACTAAGCAACTCAATTATTTAACCTATTCAAAACACGATTAAACATGCCTAAAATACACCAAATTCATCACCTAATATGCCTAACAAATGTACCCTCATTGGTACCGCATTTTATATGTTCAAATACATCAACAACACATCAAACATTCAAGACTTTCATTCATATCACACTTACC